>SSNR01000408.1:353225-443133 GCA_006937965.1 Callopanchax toddi | reverse complement strand
AATATTATTTTGTAGAAATAACATAAAATACAACATAAATTATTCTGTGCAATTCCACAAGAATGTAACATTTCAACTCTCTTTTTAAAAAGGATCTGAGCTGAACACACAAAATTACATCAGCCAGCAACAAATACAACTCAAGTCAAGTTTAATGGAATTGTGCAATTTTGCAACCATCAACTATGGAAAATTAACAATTCTTCTGCAGAAAAATGAGCATATCTGCTTTTTCAGGAAGGACACCTGATCTTTCTGGACTTATTGTGTCTCCAGCTGTGGAGAACACCCTCTCAGACAGGTGGAGCACATAGGGCTGTGCGTTATGACGAAATATTTCATCTGGACGATAGAAAATGTCTACCGTCAGATAAAAAGCTCTATCGTTTAAGCCACGATAGAAGTTTTACAGCATAGTGCACTTTACGGGATGTTCATGAACGCACCGCGCAGCAACACATAAACAAACATGGAGGCAGACGGTAGTGGACGCGTTTTAGACCAGAGTCAACAGGATAACCAGCTAACTCAAACCGAGGAGCTTGTTCCTAAAAGAGGGACAACTTCTGTCTCATGGATGTGGTTTAAATATAAAAAGACCGACGTGGACCAGACAGCAGCTGTTTGTAAAGTTTTCCGGCTCCCGGTCCCAACAACGGACTCCGACGCCACTAATATATTTTATCACCTGCACAAAAACCACGTCGAAGAATACAGAGACGGTCAAAGAGCAAAAGCTGCAAAAGCAGCGTCGAGTGTTGGAGTAAGAGCTCAGAATAAACTCCAGACACTGATCAGGTTTTTACCCGCAGCACGTCATGTAGCTGCCAGCTGAGCGGGATGGAAGGAAGGAGGAGGTTACTGCTGCTGTTACCAGGCACATCTACAAAGATATGGCTCTAATCTACACGGTGGAGAAACGTGAGTTTAGTGACTCGTGGTGACGTAGTCGCGCCGACTGGAATTTATTTTATTTTAGTTTTTGCGCCGACTGGAATCGATAAGGGAATCGTTAGCAAAAATGGCAAACGATTCCAAGGGATTGAAACACTGGGAACCGGTTCTCATTAAGAACCGGTTTTCAATTCCCATCCCTACACTTGAGTCAGTGGACCTTATCTGGATAATCCTGTAACTAGAAATGCAAAAGACGTGGCGGTTAAGATGGTGGCGCACTGGAGAGCTGCTGTAACTTCGCTCCACAAAAACAGAAAATTCTCGTAAAAGATAAAAGTAAACTAAAACATACGGCAAGGAAAAGTTTGCAATGCCACCGAAGAAAGCAACAAGCAAAGCAGAAATGGATAACGAGATGGAGGATATCCGTAAGTCGCTTAACTACATGTCTGAGGAGTTGCCCAAATTGACTCAACAGCTGGCGACGCTTATGGGACTTTTTGAAAAAGTAAGGCAACTGAAGGAGTTGATCAAAAATAAAGATAAAACAATTAACGAGCTTGAAACGAGGATCGATCAGTTGGAACAGTACATGCGAATGGACGACGTAATTATCAGCGGCCTGAGCGTTAAACCCCGCTCCTACGCCAAAGCGGCAGCGGGAGGGAGAAACATCAACGCGGAGGCTGACACCGAGGACCTGCAATCGCTGGAGACACAGGTTGTGACATTCCTGAGGGAAAAGGATATACATCTAGATGCCAAAAATCTCACAGCCTGTCACACGCTTCCAAGGAGAGACGCAAGTAAGCCTGCGATTATTTTGAGATTTGCAAACCGTAAACACAAGATTGAGTTACTGCGTCAAGGGAAGAAGCTAAAAGGATCTGCTGTTTACTTAAATGAGCATCTTACAAAGAGGACTGCTGAACTGGCACGAGAAGCACGCATCTTAAGGAAAAATGACAAAATCAAAGCAACATGGACGAGGAACTGCAAGGTGTTTATTCAATTAAAGGGGACACCGGAGCAGGCCAGAGTAATAATGGTAAGAGAACTCAAAGACCTCGATCCATTTCGCTAATCAGTCTGCATTCAAAGTACTTGGATTATTTTCCAAATCCTTCTTGTCATGCGATATGGAAACTGCTACATTACTTCCGGTTAAGTCTGAGGGGACATATGAATGAACGTCACTATTTATGCAGTTCATGTGCAAACACAGCATGTACAGACTATACCTATTCATGGATCGCTTCTGACGCTGGACGAACTAAAAGGATATTGAGTTTGACACTTTATTGGGAAAAAGAGGGGGGAAGGAAAAAAAACTGATTGCGTTACAGGACAGGAGATTTTCATTGAAATCCAGACTTTTTTTTCTTGAAGATTATATTAATAGACTTTGGTATGGGTTCAAGTTAAATTGTAGCCTATTTTCATTTTTTTTCTTCTTTTTTAAATCCTATTTCTATTATTTTTCTTTCTGTGTGTGTGTGAGTGTCTGTGTGTGTGTGTGTGTGGTTCAGTGTGTGTTAGTGGCTGTATGGGTGTATGTAGTTGTAATGGAAAAATTAATTCATAATGTCAATTACAAACCAAATGGCTGAAGAGGATTATGAATTATCTGGAAATGAAGTTGAGAATGAACAACAAAATATTGATAACTTGAATGTAAATGAACTGAAAACACACATTGAACAGATGACACTAAACTTGATACCTGATACTTTGGTCTATAAAACAAATGAGTTTGGTGAAAATATAGATCCAGACAGTCATCTCTATAATGACATACTTAGGGACTGTAAGTATTACTCTGATGAGCAATTTAATGCTGTTGATATGGATGGAGCATTTAGTGTAATCCACTTCAATTGTAGGAGCCTGTATAAAAATTATGATAATATTAAAGAATATCTCAGTAAACTCAATAAATTTAAAGTGATAGCAATGTCTGAGACATGGTTAGATAAAGATAGAGTAAAAGAAGTAGAACTAGAAGGATATGAGCTGTTCACTGTTAATAGGAGTAATAGAAAAGGTGGTGGGGTGGCATTATATGTTGACATGGACCTGAGATGTAACCTTGTTAGCACTAAGTCATTTGTAATTGATGGAGTTCTAGAGTGCATAACAGTGGATATTGATGTGAAAAAATCCCAAAATATTGTTGTTACCTGTTTGTATAGGACACCAGGATCATGTATTGATACATTTAATCAAACTATTGATAAATTGTTTAATAATCTAAAAAAGATACATATTGTCTGTGGGGATTTTAATATAAACCTCTTAAACCCTCAGAACAATACGAAAACAAATGAGTTTGCCACAAATATGTACAGCAGTAATCTATTTCCATTAATTACTAAACCCACAAGATTTACAGTCGAAACAGCAACATTAATAGATAAGATATTTACCAACAGTTTTTAAACACAAATCACTGCTGGCTTACTCATAAATGATATTAGTGATCATCTTCCAGTGTTTAGCATTTTCCATCAGCTCCTCAAAAGCTGTAACACAACAAGTACATCCCAAACTCTAACATATAAAATGGTGAGACGTAGAACTCCTGAAGCCATGGCTGCCTTAAGGGATGACATAGTCAAGCAGACGTGGAACGAGGTCTATTCCACATCTAATCCTGATCAGGCCTATGATCATTTTTTAACTAAACTAATAAGTCTTTATGATAAACATTGTCCACTAAAGAAACACACTATTAACGAATCTAACAACCAAACTAAACCATGGATTACAAAAGGCATAATTAAAGCATGTCAAAAGAAAAACCATTATTATAAAATATTTCTAAAATTACGTTCCAAAGAAGCCAAAGTAAGATATAAAACATATAAAAATAAATTAACAAATATAATAAGATCAAGTCAAAAAATATATAATAATAAATTACTAGAGCAGCAGAAAGATAATATTCAAGGTATTTGGAAAATCCTAAATGGTATACTTAAAAATAAAATAAAAAAAGTAGATTATCCAAAATACTATATTATAGATGGAAAAATTATTGATAAAAATACTGAAATAGCAAATGCATTTAACCAGTTCTTTGTTAATGTAGGCAGCACTCTAGCTCAAGAAATAGCTCCGCCACCAGAAGTCATGGAAGTTGACATAAGCAATATTCAAAATAATAAAAATTCATTTTTTATTAGAAGTGTAGATGAAATCGAAATTATAAATATTGTGAATACATTTAAGAGTAAGAGGTCCACCGACAGTTTCAATTTTGATATGGCATTAGTAAAGGAGATTATTGATATTATTGCAACTCCCTTAACATATATCTTTAATCAGTCTATTCTCACAGGCATCTTTCCAACAGCAATGAAAATCTCTAAAGTAATACCGATTTTTAAAAGTGGAGACAAACACAAACTTACAAACTATAGACCAATCTCTTTACTGTCCCAATTCTCCAAAATCTTAGAAAAACTGTTTGATAAAAGAATGAACGAATTTTTAAATAAGCATAATATTATTAATGACCAACAGTTTGGTTTTAGAGCAAACAGGTCAACTTCTATGGCAGTCATGGATCTGGTGGAGGAAATCACAATAGCAACAGACAAGCTGGAAAATACATTTGGTGTCTTTATAGACCTAAGTAAGGCCTTTGACACCATCGACCATCAATTACTCCTGTTAAAAATGCAAAGATATGGTTTCAGAGGAGTCGCATATGAATGGCTAAAGAGTTATCTCACTGGAAGACAGCAGTATGTACACATCAACAATGTCACTTCTGAAAAACTAATCATAACTCACGGAGTCCCACAGGTTTCTGTTCTTGGACCAAAATTATTTATCCTGTACATCAATGACATCTGCCAAATTATGAAGAACATGCAGTGCATTTTGTTTGCTGACGACACCAGCCTCTACTGCTCTGGACAAAATATTGAACAGTTAGTACAAACAGTTGAGAAAGAACTGGGATTGTTAAAACTTTGGTTTGATCATAATAAATTATCAATGAATGTGAATAAAACAAAATACATTATTTTTGGAAATAAGAAAATTGAAAACTCAGCTAAATTAAAGATCAACCAAATGGAAATAGAAAGAGTGAGTGATACAAAATTTTTGGGACTATATGTTGATGAAAAATTAAACTGGAAAGTGCACATAAATCATGTGAAAACAAAAGTATCAAAAACAATTGGTCTATTGTGTAAAATCAAGGCAGATGTAAACGAAAGATCTCTCCATTTATTATATAATGCCCTCATTCTTCCATATCTAACCTATGGTGTGGAACTTTGGGGGAACAATTACAAAAGCACAATACAATCCATCTTTAATTTGCAAAAAAAAAAGCAGTCAGAATAATCAACTATGCAAACTATTATGCCCCAACAAATCCTCTGTTCATTAAATCAAAATTATTAAAACTCTGTGATTTAATTGATCTCAGCACAGCCGTTGTCATGTATAAGGTCCATAATCATAAACTTCCAGAATGCATTCAAGGCCGGTTTCAACTCCGAGACACTAGCTATAACCTGAGAGGAACCCATGTTTATCAGAAAAATAAATTCAGAACAAATACAAAAGGTAGATGTGTCTCAGTCAGAGGAGTAGATTTATGGAATAATCTGGATAATACATTAAAAAACTCCGTATCTGTAAATGCATTAAAAAAAAAGTTTAAATCAAATGTAATTAACAATTATGCGCACTACAATTAAATTATATATTAACTCTTATGTACAACTGTCCTCAGATATAATTGATTGGTAAAATGTGACAACTATAATTTAAATAGTAAAATAATTTATATCAACTTTTTTTTTTCTCTCATTTTGATTAATTGTAAAATGATGTATGCTAGTTGCATGAAGTTGTTAAAAGGTTTGGCTCTAGAAAAGTGTTTCACTTCAGCCAAACCATTTTCAGTCATTGTTTTTGTTTAAGTTTTAAGTATTGAAGTTGAATTTTTTTGTGCAAAGACATTTGTGTATTGACTGAAATAAACTTATCATTCATTCATTAAAAAAAAAAAAGAGGCAGAGCGTACAAAACTTTTTAAATCATAAAAAACGATGACATTTATGTTTTAGAAGCTGGTCAAAAGGATTTAAGAGGGCCATTACAATATAGGGTAATATCAGTTTAAGCCTTTAAGAACTGGAAAAAGGACCAGAAAGGCCAAAGTTGTGCAGAGGGACTTGAATCAAATCCTCAGACATTATGTGATGAGAAGGTTCCCACTTTCCTGGGTAGGAGCCATCAGCTGGGCAGATCACACACATAAGATCACATTTGCTCACTGTGACACAAGCCCACGGGGCTCCAGAGTGTGACCATTTTGTCACACATGCCATCAAAAATCTGTCAAGTGTGAATAAAATGTTTAATCTGTCAGACCGGTGCTCCTGTCTGTGTGTTTCTGCATGTTCTGTTCAGTCCCCCTACTTGTAGTCCTGTGTCATATTCCAGACTGATGATGGAGGAGATGCTGCTCCTCTGTGAGCTCCAGCTGGGATCTAAAGGAACATGTGGGTGTACTGTACCCGTTACATTTCAGAACCAAGTCCTGTTTGACTCTCAGAGTTTGTAGTTTGTGCCTGACCCCTAAGGTTATGAAGGGGTTTGAAGTGACTGGTTTGTTGTCTCTGCTAGATGCTGCTGGTTTATCACAGCAGTGGAGGCTGACTGAAGCTGTTGTTCATGAGCCACCAGAAAAGCAAAGCATCCGTAGGAATTATTAAGATGTTAAATGCACCTCAAAAAGTCGTCCGTCTGATAGATTTTCCAGTGAATCAATGTTTTAGGTAACTGTTAGACTGGAAACCATGTTGGATTGATTAGGGCTGCCTGTGTGTATTATGCACAGGTATTTATATCAAGCAAAGCATCATCAAGAGAAAAGTGTAAAATCAATGTATGGGGGTACATTACAGGGTAATAACTGTGGGTACATACAGGGTAAGTATAGAGGGTACGTATAGGGTATGTATCAGGGGAACGTACAGGGTACAAACAGGGGAACGTACTAGGTACTTACGAGGATATACTGAGCATACGCCTCTGTAATTGCCCTCTACGTACTCCAGTAAGTACCCTGTACATACCCTATATCCACCCACAGAAGTACCAGACTGTACTTTGTATTGCTACATTTTTTTAATTTTTAAGTTGTTAATTAATGTAATAAAAGCGATTAGCTTATGACGACTTGTTCCACGAGTGGTGTTGAAGATCTATCACATGATAAATACTAAAAGTTTTTTTAGGCTTCTTGTTTTCTGAAGCTGTTGCCTCTAAATTCGAGGAGCCTCCTCGGTTCAGAACAAATGAACAACTCTTAGGTAAAGAGCACAATAATCCCCAGTAATTGTAAAAGCGCAGTTCCAGTTAGTGATAAAGCCATGGTTGATCCCTGCTGCTGCTGGTTCTACATCCACTGTTACACACATTCTCAACCTTTTGCAATATTCTCATAAGGGAGAGGAGCTGAGGCAGTCAGCGTACTGCACAATGCTGAGAACAAATACAGATCACCTCCCAAAAAATCCTGTTTCACAGCAGTCACTTCATAACAGAAACATCCACAGGTTACTTATTAAGGTGCCAAAAGGCACAGCGGTGCGACAGATGTAATCAGTCAGACTCAGTCAGTCTGCCCAGTCTTTTTTGTTGCAGCTTTGTTTGATGTGTGACCTACAGAAACTCATGTTTTCTATTCTTACCACACAATTACCTTGACACACTGGGCTGAGTGAAGGAAACGAGTGGTTGTTTCTAATGCTCACCTTTCAATCTGTGACAGGAACTTGGTCTCGAAGATGCCCCGGCTCTTCAGTCGCTCGGACAGTTTGCCTCTGAACAGCAGACCCTTAGCAGTGAAATCAATTAGCACATTCCTCACGATCTCCCCGAGGTACATCCCACCAATCATCTTCTCATACCTTCAAAAATAAAGACACAAACTGAATACTCTAAACAACAACATTGTAGTAAATTTCATATTTTATAGCGACACTATTCAGTACACTATAACTGATATCAAATCAAACTTTATTTATATAGCACCTTTCATGCCAGAGTGAGCAACACAAAGTGCTTGACAGATTAAAATGACCCATACAACACACATTCCCTCCCTTTCCCACACATAGAACAATTATGACACTCTCCTCTCCCAGTCCACAACCCATTCCCAGGCACACATACACCCACACATACAAACAAAAACCACAGTAAACACTATGTTGAGCTCAGATGGCTCCAGTAATGAGAAACACGCCATCAAGTGGGCTCTCTGCCTCGTCAGCTGTAGAACCAGGTCAGCAGCCAACACACCAACCAAGGGTGCCCGGGGATGGACGGTGGCAACCCCCGCCACTGCCCGGGCCCTACCGGGGAGCGCCCGAGCCGCCACCGCCGACCACCGGTCCCAAGGCAGAGGGCTCCACAGAGGAAATATACTGATAAAATAACTTCTCTTTTTCTGAAGACCTTGAGTTCCTCATCCAATTCAAACTGAGGAGCGTAGAGTCTCAAGTGTTTTAAACTAATGAGCAGTTCATTTAAAACTTATATACACATCACCCCCCTCCTCCTTTGTAGCCTAATAAGCTTTAGAGCCTCTAATAAATAGAAATTAAATGCCCCTGTCTAAAATAAACCAATCCTCAAAAGGTTTCATAGCAGTTCAAGAGAATTCAAGACAGTGAATTTTCAGATTACACCGTTACTGAAAAAAAATGTTACTCTTTACTTAGTATTTAGAAACAGTTTTCAACTAAAGCGTCTTCAGTGAAACATGGCAGCAGTCTGTGTTATAAATACATTATTTAGCTACGTTATGAAACAGATGTATTTGGGGATCTTCACTGAAATATTTTCACAATAAATATATAACAAATTTGACAAATTAGCTCCATGAAACAGCTGAACTAACTGGCTTCTACTTTATAAAATTGTTTTATTTAGTTGGCATGTTTGTGGGGGTTAAGTATAAAAAACTTAATGAGTAAAAAAACATGATGGCTCATACCACGAGTTTAAATATGCAGACAGAATGCAGTTAAATGGGAAACGCCTGCAGACCTGACAGACAGCAAACATGGCAGATTTAATGTTTTAGGATTTTTCCTGACTGATCTAAAACAATAGTTGTTAATTACTGTTTGACATCTCAAATCTGTTCTGCTGCTTTTTGTTACACAAAATTAAACTACTGAAATAACATCTTCTACTAACAGGGTTTATAATGTGGGTTGTAAAACAGTGTAATGCTTTAAACTACCCACAAATACCTTTGTTTCCCAGGGTAGTTGGAGCAATCGTCAACAGCTCGGTCAAACTGGGTGCAAAAGTCGTCCAGTTCACCAAAGTCACCAAACGCCCCCCACTCAACGTTGACACACATGCGACCCTCATTTCCCTCCACCAGTTCAATGCTGTGCATTTCCTCCATGTAGCAGGCGTTGGTCCCTGTGCCTGAGATGAAGACAGGAAGCGTTACATGAACCTTCAGTTCAGTGGTTAAAACACAGCTTGAGTAAATATTTCAATTCACATCAGTTTATTTCTAATGCAACACAAGTCATCTTAAAGCACTAAACGAAGCAACAAGTCCAGATCATTTCGTGAAAGAAATTAGTCCTTGTAACATGTTTATATGAGAGTTAAAGGTCAGATCCTGGTCCAGAATCACACCAAGGTTCCTTTCATCAGTACTAGAGGACAGGTTAATCCATCCAGAGGGACTGAATCACTACAGTTTGTTCCTGAGGGACTCGGGTCCAAAAACCACAACTTCTATCAACTAATATTTGATCTGTTTAAATATTTTTGGGGGAAAAACAGTTTAATAGGAGGGAAAGTTGGAGACCGACTCACCTACAATAAGTCCAACCTCACATTTGGGGTCCTCATAGCCACAGGTCATCATGGTTCCCACTGTGTCATTTACTACTGCCACAAAGTTCAAGTCAAATTCCTGAAAACGGAAACAGGAGAGACCAGTTGACGGCTTTCTGAATCAGTTAAAACATGAAGTCAGGAGGTAAATATTTAAATCTTTACATGTAAATCTGTTACGCAAGAAAATTACTGAATACTTCTCTAATTGAAGTGAAGATTGAATAAATTTGCATTCAAAGTATAAAATTAAGTAACAAATCTAAACATATTCATGAAGCAGACTTGAAAGCTGACTGTTCTTATTTGAATTCAGCAGCCAGAGTTCATTTGTCACAACCTGCAAAGTGAAATATTTTTCAGCACAATCAAGTTTAGTCTGTGATGAACTGAGAAGAATGTTTCCAACTTTAAAAGTAAACAATATGATCTGAGCATAATATCAGACCTAACTGGGTAATCAGTACAAGAAGACAAGAACAGGATTGTGTGTTTGTGCTTCTTTCCAGCTACTCAGACCTGATATGGATCCTGGTGACTGAGCAGACAGCTCAGAGTCAAAGTCTGTTCCCAGTGAGTCTCAAAATGAAATAAACATGTAGCCTACGTCACACAGTCAGCTGAGCAGCATACTTCATTCATAATGCCACTCCGATTAAGGAGAGAGGAATGCTGCACAAGTGTTCATCATTCAAATTAGTAAACTGTTGTGTTCCCTGCACTGAATCATCTGAAATATTTTACCCTGATGCTGTAAAAGTACCTGCAGCCCTGGCACTGAAAAAGTCCCCAAAAACACATGATGACATACATCTTTGATCAAGTCATGGTGAAGTTCATTTTCACTAATGAATACTCTGAAACATGAACTGTAGCGTTTTGAAATAACTATTAGTTATTTTAACTACACCCTCTTCAATAACATTAGCTTATTTTTGGTTTATAATGAAAAGTGATAAACTGTCATTTAACCCTGATAATAGCTAATATTTATTGAAGGTATCTAGGTTCTTTGAAAGAGTACAGTGAATTGAAATACCTTATTAATAACGTGAAGCTGAGGCAGATAAAGATTGAACAATCGTTTAATTTGAAAAACCTAAGAACACAGACAGATAAGACAGTTTGAAAGTTTGATGTAAACACAATTAATATTCTTAAACATGTTGAGGATGTTAAAGATAGGTTAATTGTGAGTTTTAACGGACCGTAGCATATGTTTTAATGACTAGGGAAGTTAGTTAATTTAGTTAACCTAGTTGGGACTTTAAGAGTCAATTTAGGGCTAATTTGAGTTTGGAAGAATTAAGCTTTATCAAAGCAAACCTCTCGATCAGAAAGTGGTGTTCGCTCACTGAAAGGTGGACGCTCCTAGATCTGGCAGCGTTGGTTTCTCCACGAGCTGAGGCTGGAGTCCCCAGACTCGGAGTGGTGGTCCTGGAAGGCGTGGCCGCCGAGGACCTCGCCGGACAGTCCGTGGATACGTCCCGGTCAGCAAGGGAGGCATTTCAGCAGGCATGCTGAAGTCATTTCTGATCTCTCCCGTGGTGAGGGAGAGACGAGAGGCCTTGTTCAAAGCTGATGAAGGTTCAGCTAAGATAGCAGCATAGCAGCTCCAACTGCATTCAGGCTGTAGCTCAGACCAAGACTGAGCGTGTATGAAGACTCGACAAGACTGACTCGTACTGGAACTGAGTATTAGTTTTGAGACGAGTTATCTTAAATTTAACCAATCAGAAGATGTTAAGTGTACTAATCAGAACTGATTTAGTGGAGTTGTGAATCGTTCTGATTGGACAAGGGACTGTGAGGGAGTTACCAAGTCACATGACTTCCGCCCGTTAACACTCACATTATAATGTAGAAAATGCATGAAAATAGCAGAGAAGCATTATAACACTTTGAGTGTGAGTGTGTAGGTGACCCTGAACAGGAACAACCAGAGAATGTTCTGTAAACAAGAGATTACAGTTGGAACACCAGTCATTTGGTGTTAAAGAAGAGACTTCTTTACAGAGAGTGTTTTATTAGACCAGCTAGTGTCCAGTTAAGGTCATCTGGGAGATGGACACTTGAAAGTGGACAGTAGCACACCTGTAGGGATCTTGATTCAGGTTAAAACATAATCCAAGAGTGATTGTATTCCAAGTTATTGGGAAAAAGATGGATTATTGTTGTGATGGTCAGCAGAGGTCAAAGGTCAGAGGATGTAGCCTATTTGGTGAGGCTACAGAACCAATTAACTTCGTTATCTGTATAACATTCAGTGTCAACAATCTATAAAAAGGACTCATCACACAATCAGGGCAATAACATCAAGCCATCCATGCACAGTTCCCATGGTAACGTGACAGTCAGCCCATAGTTTTTGCTTTAGAGGAATCTTTGGTCCCATCTTTATAGGTTTAGATCTTCTTCGGGAGAGTTCCAATCCAAAGGACTGGTTTTTGGTTAAGACTAAAATCCATTCTGGATCAACCATCGAGAAGATGTGACCATTGCTTTTCTCTGAATTAATGGTAACAGAAACTGGTTAAACTACAGGTTTTCCTTCAGTTATCTGACCTTTACTTTACATGAACTGAGCCCTTTCACTTTGGTTCCAGTGTCAGGTAGAGTCAGCACTGCTGTCTGGTGACATTTAATCGTAGTTTCTGTCTGGTTTTGAGCTTTGGTATACCATCAAGAAGAGACTCTGAGGAATCATTTTGCAGATTTACCCGTATGCCCCTCAGACGTATGTAGAACAAAAAGATTTTAGAGATGATTGGTCTCCATAGAAAGAATCAGAAAAACTAATAATGAGGAGGTTTAATGTGAAGAATACATACTGATAGCATGGATGCTGCTTTACAGAATATACTGTTTCTTTCAAAGAAACTCTGCTGCTTGCATAGAGTCACTTAGGGTAGGGAGGTCCTTCACTGTGGCTTTGACCAGACTCCCATCAGATCTGAATGCCTCCTCAGGTTTTTCTGAGTGGTTCACAGCTTTCTTTAGCCTGTAATCTGATCACGACAGTATTTTAAACAAACCAAAGACGGCTTTATATTAAGTTCTTGACTTGATTTTTAAGAGTATATTAAACTGGGAAAAACAAAATAAACATTTTTGGCTCAATAATCTGAAACTGCATTGAGTTATGTTTAGGATGCCAGGGTAAATATTTATGTTACCATTACTGTAGCAGTTTATTATGTGAATCATCGTTTTAGTGCCTCTGAACCAATCAGTGAATAAACTGTTTCAAAGCAGTCAAGATGGACGTTTTTCTTGTAGATCGCTGCTTGTTATGGATGATTAGTGTGATTGCCAAAACTAGGTTTTCTTAAAGACTCGAAGGGGACCTTATTGACAAAGATGAAAAAGTTTTAAAAAATGAGGTAAGTGGAAACAGACTTTCAGAAGTAGTTAGGAGGTAAACAACAAGTCTGCATCGCTAACCAGGACTGCAGGGGCTGTTATTTAAATATGATCCCATAAAGAGTTCTCACCCAAACCTGATGAACAGATGGCTGTTTATGGTTCAGACCTGGAACAAGCCGTCAGTGAAAATAAAAATGTTTTTATTAAAAGATTTCATCTACCGACCACATTTATTATTCCATCTCTTGATCTAAAACATGAGACTCCTATTTCATTGATTATGAAATCAGTGTTCAATAAACACCTGAAAACTAAATGGAGCTGTGACTTAGTGCTCTGTTATTTTTGTAAAGAACGAACAAACCTATTCCTGTGAGTTCATGCATCCACTGACCTGCTTGCGTAGAACGGCCTCTTTAAGTAACAAAACAACATCTTTCCCTTCACAGTCGCTGGCTTTGAAACCTTTGGTCCACTTCAAGAGAATACCCTGGACAAACGACAGCAGTGATTTGTTAGAAAGGATGTGACTGTATATAAAATATACACAATGTATCGTACAGTTTCTGAAAATGACATAAAACAGTCATAAATGCATTTATAAATCTTAGAATATGAACAATGCTCTTAAAGTGATGTTTAGGCCACGATGAAGTTGAACTCAACCAGTTATTTATCCACAGTGAGGACTATACCAGTAGTGACAGCACTCAGAGTGGGCGGAGTCTCTAGAAACAGGAAGTAGTCCTCGGATCGGAGCAATAGTCAGATCAGGAGAGACACTGCTGCTGAACAGTGACAAACTAGCTGCAATTTGGAGGATTTGTTTAGTAAAGTCATCCTGAAGCTTTAGAACTCTACATTACCTGTTTATAAACCTCTACAATTTAGCATGAGATCATTTATTTACCCTGTTTCAGCAGAACAATGTCTGAAATACTCCGCTACTGCAGGTGTCAGCTACAGCAGGATAAACACCATGAACTGAACTAATGGTCTCACGCTAAATTGTAGAGGTTTACAAACAGGTAATAGAGTTCTAATGCATCAGAATGACTTTTTGAGCAAAAGTTGTTAAAATACCTGAAACTTAGCCACCAGTTTGTCACTGTTCTGCAGCAGTGTCTCTTCCAGTCTGACCATTGCTCCAGTATCGGACTATTTTTTTCCTCTGCTTCTCTTCATTCTCTCTCCTTTATGCAAAGACAACACC
The DNA here is from genome assembly GCA_006937965.1 of Callopanchax toddi. Lineage (NCBI taxonomy): Eukaryota > Metazoa > Chordata > Actinopteri > Cyprinodontiformes > Nothobranchiidae > Callopanchax > Callopanchax toddi. The sequence continues at coordinate 428,753 of SSNR01000408.1, read as the reverse complement.
CTGCAGATACCGGTAATTCAAAACCTGAAAAAACCAACATTGAGAAAAAGGCAAGCTGTCACAAAAAGACAAACGCTGGAAGGAAAACCAGATGCTTTTAAACAAATTGGATGGACTCTTTTGTTCATTCTTCCTGCGGAGAGTTTAAAACCTGTTTGTTTCATGTTTGGAAAAAGTGAGTTAAATCTGCAATATGAAGCCTTCCGACAAAATAAACATAAATTATCTGAGCAATCAGACCCTGAAATCTGAACAGAGAACACAGGAAATAAAAACCCAGTTTGACAGATCCACCAGGGATCCGGACAGTCACTGACTGCCCAGCAGCACATCTGGCTTATTTTCATACTCGCATTGAAGATGTTCTGAAAGTGTGTGACATCACCTTTATACTTTTTAAAACATACATTTTTAAAAGTATCAGCATTTAAAAGTAAAATAAAGTTTTTTTTGGAATATGCATGTCAAAGTACAGAGTTTGACTTAAAAAAAGGCAATAAAATGTTTGATTTCACATTTACTTTTCTTATATTCACATGAAAACAATAAAAGTAATGAGCTCTGCAGACTGAAAGCAGAAACTGTCTGAAGAAAGACTTGATGTGTAAAGTGATGAAAGTCTTGCAGTAATTCTGCATTCAGTCCAAATCATAATTGATCTTAGTAAGTAAGTAAAGTTTATTTATATAGTACCTTTCACAGAAAAAATCACAAAGTGCTTCACAGAAAACAGAATCAAACATGATAAAACAAATAAAATTAATAAAACAAACAAAATATCATTACAAATCAAAATCATTAAACAACAACAAGAGAACACAAAATAGTTATTTAAAAGCAGTTTTGAATAATTGGGTCTTCAACTGCTTTTTAAAGGAGTCCAGACTGTCTATACAGCGTAAAACTAAAGGAAGGTCATTCCAAAGTCGCGGTGCAACAGACTGGAAGGAGCGATCACCTCGACTTTTAAATCTGGTCCTTGGAACTGTTAGGAGATTCTGGTCTGTGGACCTGAGAGCTCGGGTTGGAGTGTAGGTCCAACCGTATCTTGATCTGTGCTTAACAGTTTGAGTTTCTCCAATCAACACAATCTTATTGCAGCAAAGATCTTTAGTCTATTAGCTTTTTCTACAAAATCTCAGTAGTTGGTGGTGGTAAATATTAAACCTTAATATAATACCTGTTGCGAGAAGGTAGGACAGCGTTTCCATCCACCTGTGAAAAAGGGTGAGTGTTGTTTAACAGTGAAACAGAACACACTGGTTCTGAGCTCTGACAGCTTCCCTTCCTGCAGTGACCAGAAGAAAAACTTTGCTCTATATTTGATAAGGATTGAACATTTACTGAGAACAAAGAGCTACTTAAAGTGATAATATGCAACTTTTTCATATTTTTAAATCTTTTCCTTGAGCCAGTCTGTGCTAATACGACCCTTTACAGAGTTAATGAAAAGTCACTTAGCCCCATCTGGTGATTAGATCCGGAATACCACAATTGCAAGATCTCCATCGCCGTCACGGTACCCAGGAAGTCACGTGTCTCACGAGGGTTAGGCTAACCCAAAGTGGCTAGCTGTTATGCTAACGCTGGAGTGTTTTTATCTCATGATTCCTGATTTTTTTCAATCCCTCCCTGCTTGAACACAGCTGATTTCATTGAAGGAGTAAATAACCGCTCCTGTAGAAAGCTATGAAGGCTGAGGGGACATTTCAACAGGTAGATATTGGCGTTTAGAAGCTGAAACGATCTGGTAACTTTTTAATGCAGTGATTTAAAACGGACACCAGAGGGCGCCCAAAACAAGCAAAACTGCATATTATCACTTTAAAAAATCCAGACAGACGCTGAGTTTTATTGCTGCTTCACTTCTGTTAGAACTACAACAGTTAAAAACAACTTGAGTTAGCTTTAAGAGTTATTGTAAAATGACTCCTGTAAGTTTCACTTCAGCAGATATTAAATCAATGTAATTCAGAATCATCTCAAGTGACTATTATATAATTCTAAAGCCGTTGGCAGCTTAAAATGAGCAGTTATTAAAGGTATGTTAAGAACTGGACTATTACCCTGATATAAACCAATGAAATGGCAGTGAGGAAATGTCTCAGTCACCCAGCAGCCGAGAAGTTTAGGCTGAATTTGAACCACAGACAGGAACTCGTCTGATTGTCTTGCAGCCTGTCCTGATTTCTGGACATCAATTATCTTAATTTTCAGAGAGCTGAGAAGCTGATTAGAGTCTAAGGTAGCTGATTGTTAGGATGAGGTCTGAAAGGTTAGGGTATTTAGAACACTGGTACATTTGTATTACTTGTTCCTGCCTGATGACTAAATGAGCTATTGTTAAAATTTAAATTAAAATAAGATTTGACAAAACCATACAAGTCCCCCTCTAGTCTAGAGCCACAGCTTGGTTTACTCCCTGTAGCATTCTGTACATGTTAAAGTTATTTATGCCTTTAGAAATCTTTCCTGACCTTGACTGGATTGTCTTTAATGGAGAACCAAAGCCTCTTTACACAATCACACACCCAAAACACCTGATTATGTTCCTTTTTAGAAACCCTGTGTGAATTATGTCTTATTTTACACTTAATGCTTAGAGGCAGAGACATAGTTACATTTATTGCGCAGTGTTTCTAATTGTCGTCATCAGCTAAATGACACTCCCCACAGTTCACTGATTGTTCACCCCTCCAGCTGCGATGAATGTTGAATTGGTAGCACTTGTTGTGGAGGTAATAGGTTGTTGTGGAAAGTGAGCTGGTATGATTGAAGCTGACTTTATTTGCTCATGACCAGTGTGACATGTTCATAAAACAGACAGTAACTCAGACTGACAGAAAAAACACGTTACACATGTGTGTCTTTACTGTTATTAAAATATCTTTATATAGTAAGGGACAGTCTTCAGAGTGACTATGTGTTACTTGTCAACCTAATGTCATTCACATAAACAGACAAGGTAAATAAAATCAAAACATAAATCAAAAGCTTTACCTCATCCAGTTTTCTTTGATCACAGGGGAAGGAGAAGGTAAATCCAAGAGGTAAGGATGCTCCTCTCATGCCCATGTACTCCAAGAAGTCAGCAATGCATTGGACAATATGATCGAACAGCTTCAACACAAACAGTAGAAAACAGTACAATGATTATCCTGTTTAAGCTGTTTTCCTCTCATTGAATAGTTCTAGAATAATTAAAGCTGCTTTAGGGAGAGACCAAGGGAAAATTAAACATAAAACAAACTGCTGTTTGGTGCAGGATAGTCTAAATAACAGTGTTTAACTAGCACACGTCTTGGTTCACTGATAACAACAGCTGAGGATGAGACTAAAGTGGCTGAAGCCCAAACATTATACCTCTTCTCCTGTGCCTTGCATCGTCTCCTGAGGGATGGTGTAGATCTTCTGGTGCATTTCCACTTTTTGCCTCATTCCACTTCTCAGTCGCACCAGGAGGACACGAAAGCTGGAGCCTCCGAGGTCCAGAGCCAGGAAGTCACCGTTCTCTGGTCAGGATCAAACAGACACTTTCATCATTGACTGCTGCCGACAGGCAGACGAGAATGTTTTCTCAAACTATCTCATGAACTACCGGACCAAATTTAATGAAGCTCTCAGTAATGTTCATTAATTGTTCACCTCTAACTTATTACCACCTCTAACTTATTACTTTAATATCAACCTGATTCAAGATGGCTACGACAGCTAATCAACATCAGCAAACAGAAAAAAGGTATAAATCAGTCCACTGTACAGATACTGTACTTATCTATAATTTGGTGTTGTGGTAGCTGAATCATTCACTTCTCACACTTTGAGTCAATGACTGCATGAAGTTATTTTCAAAATGTGACTAAAACAGCTATTTTCCCAACATAAAACAATCTTAGTTTAAAACTCTGAAAGCTGGTGAGCAACGTGCATTCCTTCAAAGAATGTTAAGTTCTTAAACTTTAATGATGAGCCTCGGGCATCACACGTCCTCTAAAACCTACCTGTTCCATCAGGAGTGGATCTGACGTAAGTAGGAAGCATCTTGACGCTCGTCTGCTCATGGGTTTGCTTCGACAGGCCTAGCACCATGCCCTCCGTCATTCTCCTCTTGACTTCGAGCAGCTGGTCACGACTTAAACGCAGCGTGTCGAGGATGCGCTGCCGCTCAGCGTGCTGAGCAGCGAGACGGTAAGCTACTGCCGTCACCATAGCTGCACCCTTCCCACTGCCACACTGCGACTGCAAAAAACGTACGTCACAATCTGGGACAAGCCGCCGCACCATCTTTTGGAGCCTCCTGGAAAATCTGTAGCACAGAAACACATCTTGTTAAATCTTTTGTCCTATATTCTCTCCATTCTTTTTTCTACATTAAAACATGAACAAAACAGACACCAGAGTAAGAACCAAACTCTGCTGCCATTAGTAGCATTTTAAGGCATCTTTATGCTCTGTTAAATGAAAATCCAAACTAAATTAAAATGTCATGAACTTTACATTTTATCTTTGTACAATGTTAAAATTGTTTCGCTTCATAAAGTAGTATTGTGTTACTCTTTAATAAACAGTTTTTATATTTTACCTCAGCTAAAGACATTTCTACACATGCGCTGCATATTTACACACTCAAACGGAGAAGAAAACTGAATTTGGTGGCTGACATTTCTTCTGGATACGTCAAACTTTTACATTTGAAATAGTTGAATCCTTTGACCCATTGTTGCATCAGTTGTGTCCTCAAATCTCTCTCTTGTGCTTCTATCAGAACATTTTTGAAAGTACAGAAAGATGAATGGAACTAAAAATCTGCAATATGTAAGGGTACAGGCTACTCTTTACCTGGCTCCCCTATTCTCTCTTTATCTCTCTAGAATATGCAAATAATATGACTAAAAACAAAGAAATGCACGATGATTAAATATAAATGACTATGACAGATATAACATTTGCTAGATAAAGGTATTTACCTCTTATGATTAGATATTTATCTTGATTTGCTTTTATAACTGAATTAAAGCAGAGTTGGTCATTCTGTGATGATCCATACTGTTGCACAGCAAGCAGACTTTTATTACAATAACTAAAAGAACAAAGGTGACAACAGCTATAAAAAAAACATTGTGAACATAAAAAATTCATAAATGCTTCCAGAAACAATTTTTTAAAGCCAAAACAAGAGCTTTATAATCCAATAAAGAAACAAACAATGAGCTCTCAGTAGGAAGATGACAATAATTAAACACTATAATCAGGGTGTTTGTGTTTTGGCACATCTGTGACTATAAATATGTATGTTTGTGCCTACGTATGTGTGTGTGTGTGTGTGTGTGTGTGTGTGTGTGTGTGTGTGTGTGTAAACTGGAGAACACTTGTGTTGAGTCAACCTTTCTGTAAGAGACTAAACAAGGTGAATCATAATCAGATCGGATCAATGCAGATAATTAAGTTGGGTTCACCTGATAAGACCTACGCATGCATTTTAAATTCATCAGAGAAGAAGAGTGACATGCTGCCTGAATATAACTGGCCTGCATTTATCCAACAAAGCCAGGATGAAACGCTGGCAGCAGTGACAGTTTGGAATTTCTGAAATTATACTTGTCAATGTGATCATTAGGCTGGAATTTATTTTCCCTGCAAGGCTCTGGAAGCGAGGCAGGAAAATACAAAACTTTGTAAATAAAAACTTGAAAGTCAGTCAAGCAAACACTGATGAGAAAGGAGAACAAATCCTGTCTGTGTGAATGTGCTCCAATTATGTAAAGAAGGCTTAACCAAAAACATGAGGAGATTACATGGACTTCCTGGAACACTTCAAACCATTTCAGTCCAAGGACACTCAGGGACTTGCAGGTACAACACACAATGATTATTGAAGATACGCTTATTATATTCACACTCAGTCCTGGACTCTTTATCTAATATTCTAATGGTCACTTTATAACCTGCAATTAAAGGGTTGAATATGAGAGACAGTCCTCTGGATCACTTACCCTGGATGAGTCTTGTAAACTGAACCATCTGCTCCAATTGTGATGCGCAATCGTTCAGCTGCTTTGTTGTCCCGGATCTGCCTCAGCACTGCAGCTAGAGCGGCAGCACAAAACAGTGCAGCCCGCGTAGAAACTATCTGACACACTCTCCTGGTAGCTTTGCAGTCCTCGTCTGAAGGGTCCAGGCCCAGACCGCGGAGCACCTTCTCCGTGTTTGCCAGACCTTCTTCATCTCTGAAAGTAAAATCAAATCACTAAACCTGGATTTCCCCACATAAAATATGAAACTAGTCATGTAGTTAGGCAAAAAACAGTTTGGGGATTTTCTTCTTGTGATTAACAGGTTTAACAACACAATTTTACAGAGTTTGACCAAGTCCCCCTATCAGAGTATAGAGCAGAACTACTGATTAGACCAAACTTTATAATCCTTCTATTTCCACATTAACTAGAAGTGTGGTTTGAAGAGATTCATAGCAATGTTAATCCATAATCCTTAAACCACAATGGAGCTTTACAAACCAAGTCACAGCACTGCAGCAAGAAGTTGGATTGGAAAACATTTAAAATCTATACCACCCACATATTGTGTTTCTGAAAACTAGAGAGAATTAAACTAAACAATAGTTTCTACAGCACAGTGTGCTCTGTGTGGATTTATTTTAAAAGGAACAAAGTTTTTGTTATTAGCCACAAACAACCAAAGGCTTCTGTCTTTACGTGATACTGTCTGGCTATCTGCGTTTCATCTTTCTGTTGTTTGAGGATTTCCTTGTTTTAAGTGCTCAGAAGGTAAAACAGCTGAATCAGCATGAGATCAGATGACTGATGTGGCCATTGCAGAATTTTCCATCTTATCTTTAGGAACTCCTTGGTTAATCCTCCGTTATATTTTGGGTGACTTTTTACTGCATCATCTGAAGATTATTCTTGCATTTAGATGAATGTGGTCAGATAGAATCTGAATTTATCCAGCATCACTTTGGTGACCTCACACATGCCAATCCCATCACACATCCTCCTGGTGTTTAAAGCTGAGTTCACACTGTGAAGGAGTTTTTAATTATTATAATTCATGTCTGCTTACAAATGTATCCTGCTTGTAACCTTTTAATTTTCAGCATCAGCTTTCGATGCACGGACTAAAGGTTTTGAACAATCAAAACACATTCCATTCTTGTGAGGTATCAGCAGAACTTTGTTTAGAATCAGCAACATCAACGGAAAAAGTTATTAGTTAGCTACCTGTGAACAGTAATAAACCAACAGCAGCAGATTCTTATCTTTTTGTCATGAATGCAATCATGTGTTATTGTGCAACCTGTGTTCTAATAAATACTGAGCAGAGAAAAGATCCCTCAGAGTTCCACTCCGATGCCTAACCAGCAGACGGGTGGTCTCTCATCCACAATGCTCAAAAAACTTTAACTGTCTGGTCTGATTCTGTTCCTTAGATCTCGGGGTTTCTAAGAGTAAAATCTCTAACACACTGTGTCACCGTACTAACCAAGTCACACTGTACTACAGAGAACTCATTACATGCCACACTGTACGATTCTTTGCTTTGTTATTGTAGAAGTACTGAATGCAATAAAGTTTCTTCAAACATTAGGGGCTGCAGCAACAGAAATACAAACAGTGGATGCAATACAAGTTCTGACTTTCACACCATTAAAGTTGGATTCTGACTCTAAAGAGAGGAAAAGGAGGATGAAATGAGGAAGACATCTGCCTCCATGTGCTCTCTACTCCCCTTCAAACCACATGGGCTCATTGCTTTTGTGTCACTCTGTGATTCCCTATTGTTTTTTTGTAATTGTAGCTTTTCTGGCAGTGTTTGATATCAGTAGTAGCTCGTCTTTAGTCATGACACTGCAAGATCCAGCGTCAATGACAGGGTCACACTGCACGACCACAGACTGCCCATTTATGCCCACAACCAGAAATTTTTCCTACAATGTTCTCATGACAAAAGACTTTGTCTGTGATGGCCAAAAAAATCACACCGTGTGAACTCTGCTTTAAAGACAAATCATTACAAATCTCCACATTTTTCCTTCTCATCATTGTGCCAGTTTCATCATTAGTTCATCTGTCCAAAAAAAAAAACCCTGTTCCAGAACTGAATTCTGATTTTCTTCTCATTAAATGCTCCATTTACAGTAGACTTGGGTAATGACATGTCTACCTCGTGGAAAGCAATCCTCTCATCTGGACGTTTCTGGAAAGACAATCTCAGTTTCTACCAAACTGGGGTGTTTCCATTGAGTTAAGAACACTGACAAAACATTTTAAATTCATACAAAGGTTTCAAATATGAATTTACTAGGAATCAATCTTCACATTTTACTCGTTTACCAGGAGGAGAAATAAAGGAATATGCATCACCTGTCCCACAATTAGCCTTATGAAACATTTGATTTGTCGAAAAGATATTTGGCACCCAGAAAAAGAAGTTCTTACATTTGAAAAGTCAAGATTTTTAAGCTTTTCCTCCAAGTTGGATGGAATAAAAAAAATTAAAAAAACATGTTTCTTTTACAAATAAACTCTGAGTGGTCAAAACAGTTTTTAACACTTTACTGTAAAAATATAAAAACGATGAAAAATTGCACCATGAGGTTTTTAGCCTTTAACAGTGACAATATACAGAATGTAGGGGTGCAGAACAATTCAAAACAAGAACAATAGAATTATTTTAATTGAAAACTAAAACATCTGGACTACTGCTGAGACAGGCACAATTTGCAGAAACAGTATTAGGACCTCCTTACTACTTTTTGTCACTGAAAAATGACTACTTAGTTTCTGATGAAGTTAGTTAACAGTTTAACAAACGCATACAAACATACTGACTTTTCAGCCTCAATGGTGTAGATGTAGCTGGTGCTGAAGCATCCAGTAGTGAGGAGCTCTGGTGTCGTCTTGCCCTGAAACAGCAGCTGATCTCTGGCCAGTTTCACCAAGATCAGACGCACCAGCTCCCCCATGTACATCCCACTTATCATCTTCTCAAACCTACAAGAAAAAAAGAACCAAACAACTTCTCGCATTAGAAATTTGATTCATCCTACTTTAAATCACTGTAGTGCCATGAACAAGATAACTTCAGCCTCTGAGAGGCAGACACTAGAAGGTGCTTCACATTTCCATTCAGAAACGTCACATCCTGATTTACATCTGTCTAGATGAAATTTAATAAGCCTGGAGCATGAACCGAGATGTGAGAATACAAAAATACCATCTGGGTGACATTTCTTTGGTATTAAGGGATTAATTAAAACTCATGAGCAACATTAACATTGCTGCAGACTTAACAAGTGTTTTTGATGATGACGCACACAGACAGGCCTTCGTATGCGTCACAAAGCTTGTTAGTTTAACAATTTATCAGCTTCACCTGAAGTGACAAGAATTCAAACAAACTAAAACTATCTCACCTTTTCTTTCTAACATTTCTTTTTTGGTATAAATAACATATTTGCATGTGCATTTGAATTACATTTTTAATATTAATAAGGAATTATAAAGGATAAGATCAAAAGTGTTATGTTGTCTAAATGCAGCAGGCAGAGCATGTTTGAAAATAATATCTGAAGCTGAACAAGTGTTCACAGTATGCTAAATTGTTTATAAAAGTGCAGCCATTGTTGGTTATACTGTACATTGGGGCTCTGTGATCTGTGACCTGTCCAGGGTGTCCCCCACCTCCTACGTCGTGACTGCTGGAGATAGGCACCAGCTTCCCATGACCCTTATGGATAAAGTGATTTCAGAGGATGGATGGATGGATGGATGATGGATTATACATTGGTGAAGTAACATTAGGGTTTCAAACACTTGGGAATGCTTTAAAAAGAATAACAAGAAAATGGAGCAGTGGTTGGGCCCACCTGGCAATCTTGTCTTATGTGTTAATTCTGTCTTTAGTGAGTGTTCATATTTTAAGAATAAGAAGGTTCATGGAGAGCAATAAATCACCATGACAGTTTAAAAACCTAATCTGCTTGAGGCCATTCACATTGCAAGTACCCTCTGTGAGGAATAAACAGATAATATTAGAGTTAAATATGATCTTCACCCACAAATGCCCTACAGTATGTATGAGTAGCCTTTAACAGAATGAAACTCAGAAATATACGTATCAGTCTAGTCCCTGTTTATATCAGCTGAATTAATTCAAACAAATGAAACAAGATCTCAAGTGAAGCTTGACAAAAATATGCATAAACAAATAATAACATTAAACAAAGACAGATTACCAAACCGTGTTCTGTTCATTATGATGGGAAAAAAATGAAAATCCATCTATGGCAAAATAAAAAGAAATAATTGGTGTAAAGCTCAGCAATAATGTAATGATCAAATAATGAAACAAAAAGTAGATGAAGCACTGCTTGAAGAAATGCATACCCTCCATCATGTCAGAGCTTTAAACTAAGATCATCTTATGTTAATAAATGGAATAATAGATGGGGTTTTTTCCCAAATCTTGAACATTATGTGTGATCTCATGCATTATAGTAAGATCTTGCATGATCTTGGAGTATCTGGGATGTGAGCTGTGAATAAAGTCTCTGCTACTATCACACCAAATCTCAGCTCAATATCTGGAAAACTGACAGAGCTATAGCCATTTTGTGTTTGCTAATATCAGTTAGATGTGGCGGCTATCTAAAATGAGCTTGATTCCAAAAGGTAATCAGTTGTAGATGTTCATCCAATGACTATCTGTGAGTTTCATTAATATCTGTCCAGTGGGTCATGAGATATTTTGCTAAAAGATCAACAGAAATGACTTAACAGCTAACAGCAAAGTTATAAGCTAAACTCATTTCAGCAACAAGTAAGTAGGTTCATGAAAACTAAAAGCTCTGATGAGCATATTCAACTCCAGAGACTGATGATGACTCTTGGCTACTGATGATCCTAATTTTAGCTTCATATCTGTAAAACTGAGTTTCAGCCATTTTTGTGTTTTCTAATGTTGATTAGCAGTGACAGCGATGAGGCTGTAGGAGCCACAGTTACTACTTATACTTTGTTTGTTATGGTGGCTCAGGTGTTTTTTGTTTTGCGTTTTCACCAGGGGTGACTGCATTAAGGGGCGTGGTTGCACACATTTAGCGAGTACCTGCATGCTCAACAAACATCAGCATGAAGTGGTTTTTTGTCATTTTTCTGTTGACCGTCATTTGACTCTCATTATTTTAAAATAAACAACACAAGTCTACAAGTTCAGAATGAATTATTGGAGACACGTCACGGATCAAAATCACTTCAGCCGGCCAGCGGCTTTACAAGTGGATCAAAGGCGCTACAGAGGCTTTTTGCTCTTCAAATGGTCAGACACGTAGTAAGGACTTCTCTTGTTTCTTGTCAAGAATGTCAGGAAGAAAAATGCTTGAAGCAACATGTCAACTTCATTTAGTTCACTCCTGCTGTGCATGTGTGTGTTCATGTATTAGAAGGATTACTGAGGATTAGTGAGCATCAGAGCCCCTAACCAGGGTAAAACATGTCACTCACCAACACTACTGAGATAAACTTTTAACAAAGTGCCTCAAGCAGAAGAACAGAGGGTGATGTTGAGTAAGATGAAATTTCACTGAAAAGCAATTCAAGATCAACACCAGCCTGAAGGACCACATCTGATAACAACAGCAAATGAACAGGCTCTAGGAAGTGGATCTAGAGTCAGGGGTCCACTACAGCATATGACTCCCCAGGTGTAATAAGACCCTGAAAGAGACTCTAATTTCAAGACTCACAAGCATGCTGCTGACTAGCCGACTACACACTGTGATGGCTGACAGAGCAGAAAACAGTCATTGTGATAGATTCTGTGATGGCTGCAGTATGTAATATTACAATGGAGGACACTGAGAAGATCAGGAACCACAACAGTCTACATCGGGTGTGTCCAAAGTGAGGCACATGGACCATTTGCATTTCTGCAAGTGATTCTGTGTGCTCTTGACTGCAATTCAACAGGTAGAACTGTTGATGATACTGAAAAAGACTTTAATAATTTTATGATTTTTCTTAACATGAGGCCCAAAACTTTGCCTCGCCTGGCTTTCCTCTGCTTATCCAGGTCTGGGTTGTGGGGGTAGCATCCCAAGTAGAGAATCCCAGACTGTCCTTTCTTCAGCCACTTTCACCAGCTACTCTGGTGGGAGACCAAGGTGTTCCCCGGTCAGCCCAGAGCTATACGTCTTCCTCCAGGGTGTTCTGGGTTGACCAGAGGGCCTCCTGCTGCTAGGACATGCCTGAAACGCCTCCCCAGGTAGCTAACCAGACCAGAAGCCCGAACCACTTCAACTGGCTCCTCTCAACATAGAGGAGCAGCGGTTTTACTCCAAGTCCCTCTTGGCTGTCCAAGCTCCTCACCCCATCTCTAAGGCTGAAACTGGTCACTCTGTGGAGGAAGCTCATTTTGGCCACTTATACTTGTGTTCTTTTTCCAGTCATTACTCACAGCTCATGACTATATAGTAGGTGTGGACTGGAACATAGATAGATAAATCAAGAGCCTTGCTTTCTGGCTCAGCTCCTTCTTCACAACAAGAGGCCGGTTCAGTGTCTGCATCACCCTAAGCCATGTGTCAATCTCCCACTTCCTTCTTCCCTCACTCGCAAACTAAATTTAAAAAAACTAGAAAACACTCTGAGGAATTTGATTCTTATCTTTTTATTAAGGCAAGAAATTGAAACTGTTCGTCTTTTTTTCGTCCTTCTCTACCAAAAAAACCCCACATTGTTTTTTTCATTGAACATTGTGTGTTTCATGTATTTTCACCAGGTAAAAACAAAACAAATGGCAGTAAAATATTGTTAGCATTTCTGTGTATCTTTGTGGCCCGTAAGGACTTCATGTCCTGTAAGGACATTCATTCAACTTAGATATTTTGAAAAGTGTGGACAGCACTGGGCTAAAGAAAACCCCTATGTAGTGAAAAATCAACATATTGTGCAGAACAAACTTCCTGACTTTTAGTAGAGAAAAAAAAAGTAGAATCATCACTCAAGACCAGTTTCAGTCCATCCATCCATCCATCCATCAAGCAATCCTCTTACATATTTCCAAGGTCGGATCACAGAGCTAACAGGTCCAGGAAGGAAGCCCAGACTTACCAAAATGTTGGCAAAAAGTTTTTTTTTACTCACTTGATGTGGTACTGTTTAAAAGGTTTATGCACATAAGGAGAGATGTAATGATTGTTTTTGTATTTTAAAAATGTGTTTCAATAAACCCAACAATTAAATTTGTATATACATTAAATCTTTATTATTTCTTCTATATTTCTTTCTTTTTTTGATTCTGAGTAGGGATTGCACCTAATTTCATTGTACTTGTTATAATGACAATATAGTGATTCTGATTCTGATTAAACAACTCCCTCAATGTTGGTCCCTAATCAAGAATGAACCTAATGCAATATAAATTATGCTGAATTAAACATCAATATAAGCATGTTTTTCTGCAAACACCGGCTGCAACAAATTAAAACAAAAGTCAGATAGAAAAGAAGGCTCTCATTAGGAAAATATAGAAAAAAGAAAAGCACAGTGGAGTTATGAAATAAAGACATCTCCAGTGTAAGCTCATCTGGAGCCGAGTTAAACTGAGAAACAGAAGTAAACTCAGGCAACTCACAGCTGTTTGCCAGGGTTGAGCGAGCCTGCGTCTATTTCCCGGTCAATGTCAGTGCGGAGGTCCTCCAGGGCACCATCATCTCCAAATGCTCCCCACTCCGTATTCACACACATTCGCCCCTCGTCACCATCCAGCAGCTCAAGGTTCCTCATCTGCTCCATGTAGCAAGTATTGGTCCCCGTCCCTGGAGGGAAGTGAGGTTGCCATGACAATTACTGATCAACAAAAAAGATAAGGCATAAAAAAATGTTACTGCAGTCTGACCTTATTTGACATCACTAGGCTGAGCTAAAGTAATCTCCAAGCTCCACTTTTTACTCTGTGGTTTACAATTGTGTCTGTATTTAGGAACAAAGTATACCATAATTATGAGGACCACTACATTACTACACATTCAGACCACTTTAACGGTTAGGTCAGGTTGTTGCAGCAACTTTTAAGAAAAATATTAAGATTAAATGATTTTGTTAAATTGCAGTTATAAAAAGTTACTTAAACTTTGTCAACCATGAGCACTCATTTGCAGCATTCTAAATCTATGTATGTTAAGGGGGGGGAAAAATTAAGCGGCATTTTATCAGTTATTTATTTACACTAAAGACCACACCCATCTGTGATTTAACTCAAAGTGAGCAATACCTCTGTAAACAGGAAGTAGTCCTCTGACCAGAGCAATACTCATAGCTATTGAGAACAGGAGAGACGATGCTGCTGAACGATGACAAATTAGCAGTTGGTTATCTGGTATTTAAAACTACTCTTGCTAAAAGTTATAACAATGCATTAGAACTCTATACTAGCTGTTTGTAACCTCTGAAATTTAGCATGAGACCATTTGTTTAGTATATGATGTTTATGTTGTTGCAGGGGCATGTACAGTAGTGTAGTAATTTGGACATTGGTTGAAAAAACTAAACAAAGGATCTCATACAAAATGGTAAGGGGTTGACAAGCAGGTAAAATAGCATTCTGATGCATCAGTATAACTTTCTGAGCAAGAATTTTTTATAATACCTGAAAATTTGCCACCAATTTGTTACCATTCAGTAACAATGTCTCCATTTCTAGAGACTCTGCCCACCTTGAGTGATGTCACTAGTGGGTGTGGTCCTTACTGTATTTAATAACTGATAAAAAAAATACATTTCAAAATGATCAAAATATCCCTTTAAATCTCTATTATATGAAGCTTATTATAACCATTGTGTTTTCTAACAGACATCAGATCAAACCAGTGGGGCTCTATGACTCTAGCTCTAATAGCAGCATCTCATCCATCAAAGAAACAACAACATAGTGACTGATTTCCCTCTGAGTGGGGGCTTTAGCTGATTTGAAAGCTGTCCATGGGGCTTTCACACCAGTGGTGATGTGGAGTGGAACACTTCACTGACAGACACTTATCACCAAAACAAACATTGATTTCACCATGATGTTATTTTTGTCCTATTTCACTTACAAATTCAAAATAATGTGAGAACTCCCACAATGTAAATGCTGTCTTTGGTGCCACTACACTGGTTGAGTGAGTTCCACATGGACTGGCTGCTGATGAGCAGATTTCATCTGGGACGGTTTTTATTCTTTGCCTTGAGGCAACAAAAAGCTCAGGTCAATAGTCAATTTAAACAGTGAAAGATTACTCATTTTAAAAAGTAATCATAACCAGTTACTCTGAGTATGAATCTAAGCAACAAGGAAACTGTAATTCAAGTTGAATGGATATTTGGGTCATTTTTAAGTGACGTTTTATCAGTTATTTTTCTTAAGTATGGACCATACCCACCAGTGACATCACTCAAAGTGGGCGGAGTTTAGAAAGGCTTTGAATAAAGAAGTCTGCAGTTCTGACTTGTCTCCAGTAAAAAGTGTGTGAATGGGGTTTTTTTAAGGAGAAACTGTAAAGGTAACACAACCATAACAAACCTCTGAGGGTACGAATTTACATAGTGATGGTGGGTGGTGTAGTTATGTTCTCTGAATGTCTCCTAGGAAGGCAGCAAGGTAGAGGCAAGACAAACAAAAGCCTAAGGCCTAAATGGTAAATGCTCATCCAATCAAAAGTTTTTATCAGAGTTCATCAAACACAAAAACACTATTAGTAAAAAAAAACGTACAGCCACACATGCATAACAATTACTAATCAAATCCACGCAAATAACAGAAAATATAAATTGTCAGTGACCCATAAAAAGGGCCAAAATGTCATCATTTGCATATTTGCACACGGGGAGGGGGGGGGGGTTGCACGCAGGGGGTGCTGGTGCTTAAAGTAATGAGACACATAGAACCTGACTTTAAAGGCAGAGCGTTGATGTTATTCTCCGTTATTCTCCTGTGATACGCAGAAACCCTAATAATTTACATCAGGTTCGGACTCCATCTACCCGTTATGTTAATAAAAACTTCAGACAGGATCCCCGTTTCTCAGCTGGGGCTGACGGGTCACAGCGTCACCACTGTTTGCTGTCAGTTCCCCGACAATCAGCTGTTGATGACGTCATCATGCCACCTCCACTCCGGATCGCTCTGCTCAACGCTTGCTCCATCGCTAATAAATCTTTTGCGCTGAATGAACTTTTCTCCAGTGAAGGTCTGGACCTGTTCTTTATTACTGAATCCTGGCAGAGGCCGAGTGAATACGTCCACCTAAATGAGCTGTGTCCCCCCGGCTGTTCAGTCTCTGAGACTCCACGCGTGGACCGCCGTGGTGGAGGACTGGCCACAGTGCACCGGGACAGCTGCTCATGTAGGACAGTGGACACTGAGAATTTTGCCTCCTTCGAGTCACAGGTGCTGAAGGTTGGTTCTTTTAATTTGTTTTATTGTGTTTTTATCTACTGCCCTCCCGGTCCTGTTGCTGCTTTTCTCTATGATTTTACTGAGTTTTTATCTTCTATTATTAGCTTTGAGAAAGTTTTAATGATTGGAGATTTTAATATTCACGTGGATGACTCTAACTGTAGCACAGCAGCTGATTTTTTTATCCATTACTGACTCTTTTAATTTCATTCAACATGTCTCTGGTCCTACACACACACAAGGCCACACCCTGGACCTTGTTTTTTCTCTGGGCCTAGATGTCAATAATTTGCGTGTTTTTGATGCTCATGTGAGTGATCACTGGTGTGTATCTTTTAACCTTAGCTTCCCATTGGACCCAGTTCCAGTTAAACGTAGAATCACGAAGAGAGTTTTTACACAGGACGCTGCTCAGAAGTTCTGTGATTTATGTGATCCATCTCTGCTGAGTGAGTGCTCAGATGTAAATGCTGCTACACAGAGTTTTAATCAACATTGTGCTGATATTCTTAATTTAGTGGCCCCCCTGAAAACTTCTGTTGCTCCTCTTAAAAACCTTCTCCCTGGATTAATGAAGCTATTCGCAAATCCAGAAGAATCTGTCATCAGGTGGAACGTCTGTGGAAATCCACTAAACTGGAGGTTCACAGACTTCACCTCAAAGAACTCTGGCTCTCTTTAAATGAATCTATAAAAAATTCCAGAAAATAATATTTCTCTCATCTCATTTCCTTAAATCAGAAGAACTCTAAGGTCCTGTTTTCCACCATAAACTCTCTTGTTTCACCTTTGACCCCTACAGCACCTGTGTCCTCTAAAAACGACTGTAATGACTTTCTTCAGTTTTTTGTGACAAAGGTCAATAACATCAGAGGAAGCATCTGTCCATCCACACGTCACCATTCTGTTTCTAGCAGTCAGCCCACTCAGTCTCTGACAGCGTTTGACCCAGTGACCTTATCTGACCTTTCACCTATCATTGACAGAATGAAACCATCTACCTGTCCTAATGACACCCTTCCTGTTCTGTTGTTTAAAAAGGTTGTTCCTGTTATTGGTCCTTGTATCGTAGACATCTGTAACTCATCACTCTCATCCGGTGTGTTCCCTAGCTCCTTTAAACACGCTGTCGCTGAGCCATTATTAAAAAACAATCTGGATCCAGCACAGCTTAATAATTACGGGCCGATTTCAAAGACTCCTTTTATTGCTAAAGTCTTTGAGAAAGTCGTGGCAAAACAGCTGATTTCTTTTATGGAGAAATATGAGATTTTTGATCAATTTCAGTCCGGTTTCAGAAAGCTCCACTCCACAGAAACTGCATTACTAAAAGTCTCTAGTGATATTTTGATGTCAGCTGACTGGAGAATCCACTGTCATGGTTCTCCTGGATCTTTCCTCAGCATTTGACACCGTAGACCACAGTATTCTAATTAACAGGCTTCATGATACTGTTGGTGTATCTGGTGTAGCCCTAGAGTGGTTCAAATCCTACCTTTCAGGTAGAACTTTTAGCGTCTTTGCAAACCAGATCATGTCTGACTCCCAGAACCTGACCTGTGGGGTACCACAGGGCTCAGTGCTGGGCCCTATCCTGTTCATTTTGTATATTTTCCCCCTAGGCCAAATGATCAAACAGTTTGCTGATGTGTCTTATCATTTTTATGCTGATGATATTCAGCTGTACTGCTCATTTAAACCGTCTGAATATTTTAAGTTGTCTTCTCTGTTAAAATGTTTTAACGACGTCAAACAGTGGCTCAGTGACAACTATTTGCAGTTGAACTCTGATAAGACTCAATCACAAATTTTTGCTCCAGAGAACCAAATGAGTGACATTAAGCAGCACCTTGGTTTTTTGGCTGCTTCTGTTAAACCAAACGTCAGAAACCTTGGTATCATTCTAGATTCTGCCATTAGAGGAACATTCACAAACAATAATCCGTAACTGCTTTTTTCAATTGAGAAATATCTCTAAGATCAAAACGCTAGTGTCAAAAGCAGAACTAGAGATGATTATTCATGCTTTTATTTCATCTCGCCTTGATTACGGTAACAGCCTTTTTACATGTTTGAATAAGAAATATCTGTCTCGCCTCCAGTCAGTTCAGAATGCTGCTGCAAGGCTTTTAACCAACACACGAAAGAGTCAGCACATTACTCCAGTTTTAAGATCCCTGCACTGGTTACCAGTGCATTTTAGAATTCATTTTAAACTTTTTGTTTTTACTTTTAAAGCCATGTGTGGTCAGGTCTCTGTTTATATTTCAGACCTTTTAAAACCCTACAGTCCTCCTCGTAGTTTGAGGTCTGCTAGTCAGAGGCTGTTGGAGGTTCCTAGATCACATTTTAAGTCCAGGGGAGATAAATCTTTTAAAGTAGTGGCTCCAAGATTATGGAACGCTTTACCTCCTCCTCTGCGTAACCTGGATTCTGTTGACTCTTTTAGGAAACAGTTGAAAACTCATTTATTCAGGCTCGCTTTTAACTGATTTTAGGTTGCATGATGTTTTTGTTTTATCATGTTTTTATTTTGCGTTTTATCATGTTCTTATCATGTTTTTATTTTGCGTTTTATCATGTTCTTATCAAGTTTTTATTTTTGTGTTTTATTATGTTCTTATCAAGTTTTATCCTTTGTGTTTTTATAATTGTTCTTATTGTAAAGCACTTTGTGGCCATTGGCCTGAGAAAAGTGCTATATAAATAAAGTTATTATTATTATTATCATTATTATTATTATTAATGTGTCAACCTTGAAAGGCTGAAAAAGAAGAGTTATAACCATTATAACTACAGTGGTTTCCTATCAGACACTGTAGTCTAGTGGTTCGTGACACTGACTTCAGAGCAAGAGGGTCTGGGTTCGATGCCCAGACCAAATTTTCATTATGTGTTAAAATGTTACTGATAAAAGGGCATGACAACATGCACAATTACTCAGTCAGAAATAAACACAAACTCAGGGAAACACATGGATCAGATAAATAAACAGAAAAACACCTGGTTCAGGTAAATAAACAGAACGTTAGTAAACACGTGGTTGTGGGCCGATTTAAGTCAGGGAAACACGTGGTTTAGATAAATAAACAGTCGGGAAACACGTGGGGGGCCGGACACACGTGGGTCCGTAGGGCTCTTTCATCACGTTTTTGTTAAATAAAACCACTTTAGGGGATTTAAACATTAATATGAGTCTCTGAAAACTAAAGACAACCCTCTGATAAAGCCATTGACAGATCAATGTGTTTTAGTGTTGATATTGTTTGATTTGTTGAATGTTCAGCTGTCAGTTATGCTGAGAATAACGTGTTTGAGCAGCACGTGCTGCCACATTCACTTTATTAACAAGAGGCGCGTGCAGTCGTGCACAGCTGAGACTGTCGGCCCAAATAGCACGTCGGTTCACCAAAACGCCTAGAACCCAGACAGCCAGACCATACCCGTTGATGAGGAGCGTGGTCGGAGTTCTGCGTGAACTCAAGTAGCTGCCGCGGTTTCCGAACCTCGTACGGTCCAGTTCAGGAGGAGGGAGCGTATGCAGAGGTTGGTGCCGGCTTAGCTCAGTCTGCTCTCGCACGCGCCTCCCGGTCCAGGTGAGGGTCCTGACTAGGGGTGGGAATCTTCAGGGTCTTCACGATTCGATTCGATTACGATTCAGAGAGCTGCGATGCGATTATAAAACGATTATTGATGAAAGATTTATTGTTCTTCCCCCTCACCTTCCTGCCATGTGACTATGACGTACTATTGAAGCATTTGTAATAACCCGACATGATTTTACTTCCATTAGCTTTAATTATTTAATAATAATTTAATTATTAAAACATAGCAGTGTTTAAATGTGTAACTATAAGTTTAAATACAGTCCCTCCAGGAAGTTGTGGTTTTTGTGACGGTTTCATCCTAAAATGACTGATTTGCAAAACATTTTTCAAAAGTTGTGGTCAAAGTTGCAGTTTTTTTCAAGCATTTTTTGTTTAAGGTTTTATTTTGTTTATATGCACACACTGTATGTGCCGTTTCATCATAATATAAAGACTACAAGATGCTGTAATCACCATGACAACAGAGCTGACTGTCTCAGCATCACTCAGGTGTTACAGCGTGAGCGACTCGTTTTACTTTCACTTTTAGACGTTCACCTCAAAGGTTCACTGGTTCAGCAGGAAGAGGTTCCTCGTGATCGCTCACTGGATACACACATCATGTGGTTGTTCGCATGTTTTTTTAAAAATGACGTTCAAAGGATTTCACGTTAGTTCACGCTGACGTCCTGGTCCTATTTTCTCACGGAGTAGCAAAACCGCCGACTCAGCACAGTTTAGGTCCTAAACTATTTCCTAAATACCTATACCTAAACTTTAGGACACAGATCAGTTCTTTTTAAACAAAGTTTCTCACATTGACCGAATACGGACTTTAAACAGAACTCACCTCGTCTCTTTCAGCACTCGTACCAGACCCCCCAGCCGCGGACCCTCTGCTCCTCTCTGTTCAGCCAAGCGAATATTTTCGTGTATAATCCATCACATGATGTTTGGTTCAGAACAGCTTCTACCACTCTTGTGTAATCGCTGCTTTGGGAAATTGACTCGCTCGTATTTTAGCTGTAATATATTATAGAATCTGGCCGGTTCGTTTAGCGGCTCGACTCAAAAGCAGGAAGTACCGGTAAACACAGCTCGAGGCAACGGGGATTGGTCAAAACTTTTTCAAATGGCGGTGATTGGTCAAAAAAGAGGGTGACTCACAACAAATGCCAAGATGATTGGTCAGATTTGGGAGAAAGTTGGTGAAATTCCAAGGCCGCAAACATTAATAATAGAATCGAATTTTTATATTTTTCAATCGATTGATAATCGTTCCTGTCTGCATCTTGATGCATCGGAAAAACGAGTTTATCTCCCACCCCTAGTCCTGACAGGGAGCGAGACTGGGTACAGATACAGGATTCCCTCCCTCCCTCCCTCGGACCTGAGGGTCCGGTATTTAGGTGCAGGATCCACGTGAAGTAGCTGCGTCTCCAGGGCGCGCCTCCTTCACCTTGACCAGTGAAAGAGGCGCGGGTCCGGACTCCCGGAAAAAATGGATCAGGTCCTAGACCGGAGTCCGCCATTTGGTGATAGCTGGTACAGACCCAGGAACCCAATTTAGATTAATGGCGTTATTTTTCTTATCACGCGATAAAGAGTCTCGTGATAATGCAGCCGTTAATGGCCCAGCACTATTTTAAATATTTTGTCATTAGAAAAATGCATGTTTTATTTTAACATTTTGTGTGTAGATCTTGTGGTTAAAATGTTATTTTCAACAACTACAAACAGAAGACAAAACTGTGTAACTATGTAAAGAAACATAATAAATGCTCATGGCCAAGCTGAAAATGTGTGAACCATGTTGTTTAATAGAGTTTTCATTGTTTGGAATCCCTGTATTCTGACTGAGCTTCTTTTTTTATCATTATTGATTAATATTGATGTTTTAAACTCAATGTCAATAGAACACAAGATGCAGAGATAAAAGAATCTCCAAGGAGAAAATCACTGTATCCTTTAGGTGCTGCCTGCTCTCTCACATAATTACAGAATCACTATTAGATGCTTCATTAACTGGCAAACTTTTATTAATCCTCATGTTTCCTCCTGATTTCTAGTCACACTTACACTAGACTTACCAACTATAAGGCCAACTTCACAGTGATGATCATCATAGCCGCAGGTCATCATGGTTCCAACTGTGTCGTTGATCACTGCCACGATGTCAATGTCAAAGTCCTGCAATAAGATTCTGTTTAACTGTCTGTATTAAAACAACACAAACTTCAATATAATAAGATAATAAAAATAACAATTTAGCATGAAGCCGTTTGTTTAGTTTGTTTCAACCAAACAACATCTGAATTAGTATCCTACTGTCTGTACCCTGCTGCAGCAGCATAAACACCATAAACTAAATAACTGATAGACGTCACTTCAGAATGACCCAAATATCCCTTTAAGGATTTTATTAACTGTTTTTTTCTGGCTTAGGTGTGAATTCTGTGGCACTCAGTCAGTGGGTATAATGCCTTCCAGATGTGATGCTGGAGTGATCACTGGCCATTTAAAAGCTCCCAGCAGGAGTTCATCCAGTCATCAGTTACAGTAACAGGGTGCAGCACATACCTGCATTAAAATTTCACTTCCGATTTGTTAAATGATGACTGAAGTCTTTTAACCCCCTGTAGTGAACGTGTCCATACACAAGTGAAAATACAGCTACTGTTCACCATCTGACTGCACCCCACCGTCCTCTATCTGTCAGTCAGTATGGAGGTGTTAGTTAAAGTTTCTCTTTGAAATACTTAAAATAACTAGCTGTTGGAGCACTTCTGTCCACTTGCACTAAGCCTAATCTTCTCTTTTTTTTCTCTCGAGTTTATAAAATAGACTCATCTAGGTTCTGAATCATGTGCTGGGGAAAGATTTAAGCAGCACTCCAATTTATCCATCAGCAAAGATTTAGATTTAAAAAAAATAAATTCAATTCTGGATGGAAACAATGTAGTGACGTTGCAGAAGCTTCTTAGAATGATGCCACATTGAATTAATGCTATAAGCCAGGTGGGCCAGCAAATATTAGATGTTTTTTTGGACAGGTAGTGTGCGCATACGCATAAATATACATATATACACATATATAGTGTTTACCCCTCGTTTTTTGATGGATTTCCTCAGAAGGCTGACCACTTCCTTTCCTTCTACTCCACTCAATCTGAAGCCTTTGGTCCAGGACATTAGAACACTCTGTAAATGAATATGAGACAACAGAATAAAGACAGTGCACTCTGTTTCTTTTTAGTCCATCATCATCAGCGAGCACAATAAAAGACAAAAGCCAGCCTCTCACTGGGCTGCTACAGAACTGCCAAAAATATGCTACATTTTGCAGGAATCACACTGAACTGGTACATTTCTTCTTGGAGAGAAGTTTAAATATGTGCTGGCAACAAAGTGTCTTAATCATGTCTCTATTTGGTATCAATCCGGCCTCATTTTATTAATAATTTGGACATCAACTCCTCCTAAACTTGTTTCATGTTTTTCACATTTTGACTCTCTCAAACTAAATTGAGAAGAGTTTGAAAGTGGTTCTAGTCACCTGAAACAACTCTGTCCATTCTGAGAGGTTCTAGAATGCTGGTTTATTATGTAACAACCTGCATCTGCATTTTGAGGAAACTGTAAAATGTGGAATATAAAATGTTCTATAAACACTAATAAGGGATCTGGAATTATTACTTATTTTTAAAACTTTTTTCTTTTGTCTCTTTCATTTTTTACTATGACAAGAAGGAACAACTTTTCTCTTCAACCCCAGTTGCACCTTGTTGACTTTAGATTTACAACACATCCAAGTTGCTCCTCAATGTCAATGATAGGAGGCTTGTTTTGCTCCGTTTCTGTCTGAATGTGTCAGCCACAAACTGTCAGGTTTACTGTACCAAGAATGCTCTGCAGCACTGAGGATGAGCCGTTCTACAAATTCTTTCTGCATCACTGTCAATTTCCCTCAACATCTTTAAATGAAACCCTTGTATTTGTGCTGATATTGCATGCAGGATCATAATGTAACAGCCAGCTTTGCAGATTTCCAAGAAAGTAAAATCAAAGTTTTATTAATTTTACTAGAATTAAAGTCACAGAGGACTTCATAAAATATGTACAAATATACAAACACTCCAGCCTCTTATTACATTTCTAAGAGAAGCATCACTACTCATTATAATGTTGAGAACTTATCATTTTCCAGAAAGAAGAGAGTCGAGGTGGAGAGATGTAAATGTCTTTCTGCCTTTCAGAATCCAGAGATTTTCAAGGCAAAATTCCA
This sequence comes from Callopanchax toddi, assembly GCA_006937965.1. NCBI lineage: Eukaryota > Metazoa > Chordata > Actinopteri > Cyprinodontiformes > Nothobranchiidae > Callopanchax > Callopanchax toddi. The sequence continues at coordinate 404,426 of SSNR01000408.1, read as the reverse complement.
AGAATGTTTGTAGCAAGTTGGAGAATAAGAAAAGGGTCCATTATATTTTAGAGAAAGTCCAGATCACTTTTACGTAAATAGCACAAGATGCATAACAATGATGGAAGACGTGCTCAGTGAGCCCTCTTTAGTTTGTACTGAGGTATTCTTTTCAATTCAAAACATTTCTAAACCTTTTGTTAGTTGTAGGTTTTTTTTAAAGTAAAACCATTTTAGCTACTTCATTATAAACACCTACTGTTTCTAATTGTAGTTCCACAATATTGTGTTGTCATCGATCAAAATTCTGATGAAAACGTTCATATTCAACACCAAAAACAGCACTTCTAAGACTAAAGACGTTGAGACATTAGACATGCTGAAACGTGTTTTTTGGGAGCATTCAACTGTCTAACAAATCACGTTCCAAAGACTATTTACATAAACACAGCCTCCATCAAAACGATGGAAAGAAGACGACTGGAGAGAAGAAAGGAGCCGCTCACGAGCCAAAGAGCCGTTTCATGTGTCAAACATGTGGTGTGTACATCAAGGCTTAAGCACTTACACTGTTTGACAAAGAAACTTTTACTCTGAAATTTGCTGCTAATGTTACGCCTCGCGTCAGAAGCGACAGGATGAAATGTAAATGTACTGTATCTGCCTGAATATGAGACAATCTTCCTCTTTTTCAAAATGTACAGCTGTGGCCAAAAGTTTAGAAACTGACACAAATAATGATTTATCAAAGTTTGCTGTTTCAGAGATTTTAGAGCTTTTTGTCATTTGTTTCTATGATTTATTTAAATAAGAATTATACTCATTTAATAAATTACATAGGCTTTTATTGACAACTGTATTAAGTTTATACAAAAAGTTATTTCCAGTGTTGTCCTTCCTTTTGCATGTCTTCTGTATTTTGCTCTGATTTGCTGTCCATCAATTTCTGGTCTAAATCCTGACCCATGTCAGCCCATTATTGCATAACCAATGTTTTGAGTTTGTCAGAATGTGTAGTTTTTGTTTGTTAACCCTTTTTTCCCTTGTTTGAGGATTAGGCACAAGTTTTCAAGTCTGGAGAGAGTCTGAAGATTTGTCCAAAATGTTGCTTTGTTCTTCAAGCCACGCTCTTCAAAACATTCTGGAGTATTGGTTAATTGACATTTTAAAACGGAGGCAACAAAGTCTGACATTTAATATTTCTGTCAGTTTCAAAGATTTTTGTCCACAGCTGGAGACTGGAGTGAAAATGAGTAAAAACAGTGATAAAGTCACTCATCACTGTGATCTGTATGCCAGTTCTGATTGGACTTCTGAGAGAGTACTGGTATATACCCACTGGCTTTTCTTCAAAAAAACTAACAGCTGATGTGCCTTACGTTCCTACATTGTTCATCTACTGGTCCATTGTGCAAGAACTGAACTGGAAAAAAAGCATTCAGCATGGGAACAAGCTACAGACTGAACTGGAACTGACCTCATCCCACTAGCAGCCTAATATTCTATACTAATGGATGGAGAGACAGTTCATTTAACAATGTCAGTGTTAATTGATCTTAAATTACTTACAGAGTGTTCTTTATTTGTTTATAAAACCAGGTTAGTTTGCATCATCCATCTTACATTGGCTGGATGAGGTGTCTCACAGTGAAAGGACAGATAGGTTCTGGCATCAAGAAAAAAGAGGAGCACACTGATAAACTTCCAGCTTTTACTGAGAAAACACCAACAGAGTCTTCATCAGAGTAGGAATGATGAGTTCTCTGGTAAAGACAGCACAGGAGTCAAAACAGTTTTGTTTTCTCAGTAAAAGCATCAGTGTGCTCCAGTTCTTATCTTAATTTGTTTATATTGTGATCATAAATAGATTTGTACTGTTCTTATGTTGGTTATGTTGTGTTTGATGTTTGCTGCTGACCTTCAGTCCAGGTCACACTTCTAAGAGTTCTTGATAATATAAATATCTTAAATGTAGGGCTGGACGATATTAGGAAAAACTGCGATAGTCGATAACAGTGCTTAATATTGCGATATCGATAACAGATGCGATATATGAACAACCCCGTTTTCCCCCAATAGTCCAGGTACCGGACACCGCAGCACATCCAGCAACAAATTCATTCCAAAGACCTGCTAAAACTTTACTAATATGTTGATGCTGCATGTCCACTTAATGGGAAAAAGCTCTTCTGATCTATAAAAACTATGTTTTCTACCTCAACAGGATCCAAATCCAACACTAAGCAGCTAAATGAAAAATGTAAAAAGACTCTAAATACACACAGAGAAAAACACTGCAGCTATGCAATATGATTCCTATCCACACAGGTCACCATTTAAATTAAAGCCCAAATGATTTCCTTTCTAATAGTTTGTGTTTCATCACTACGACAAAACTCAGTGAACCAGCTGCTGGAGAAAAGGAAAAACAAGGTGATGAAGTCAGAATCAGAAATTCATTCAATTTAGAATCAGTTCAAATGTTTTAACTTCATGTTTCTCAGAACATCTCAACCTGAAGATTTCATGGCTAAATGTCTGATGGACGATCCTCCATTATAGACTCCTGTCCCTCAGATGGACTCCTGTCTCTCAGATGGACTCCTGTAGTTTGGTCTCTAGATCTTTGTCCTTGGCTAGATGTTCTATATTATTGGAAAATATTATAATGTACAAAGCTAATAAAATACCTGACCAATAAACATTTAGAAAATGTTTTAGAATAAATAGTTCTAATTTAAAAGGAACTGAAGTCTTTAAAAACCTGATTAGAACCAAAGAGAAGGAATTTAGTATTTCTGTTAACAGTATAAAATGACGGAAAGAATCAAGGTCATTAAATATATTTTTAAATGTTTTAAATCAAAGGTATGAGGTCATTATGAAAATGTAAATGAAGATGAGACTAAGTTTGAAAGTTAGAACAGGAATGTGCTGGAAACGGATTTCATCTTCTCTCTCAGCTCCTTTTCATTCATATTGATTTTGTATGTACATTCTGTTTGCTCGTTTTGAATGAAATAATAAGAAGTTAGTTGATCATCATCTCAGCTTCTCTGAGTCTACAAACCCGTTTATAGATTTGAGGAGGAGGAGGGGGGGTGTCAGACCGGGAGCAGCACATCTGACCCTCGTCGTGCTACCGTCTCCTCCTGAACTGTAGTTCTGTCATTAAATCCTCGTTGTCAGCGCGACATCGTCCTCGTTATTACAGCTGAGATCCGACTACAGCTGACTGCTGTTTTAGTGTCTGGAGCGAGTCGCTGCTAAGCGGTGTAGTTCTCCCCCACCACGTTTATATTTCGTACTTCTGGTTTAATGGTTGAACCACGGGGAGACGTTCAGCGCCTCTTGTAATCCATTTTACCAACTCTTTATTCTTGCAAACACACAAGTGCACACACATACACACACAAACGCAAGACACGCCGCAGTACTCCGCGGTTGTCCTGCAGAGGACGTGTTTGTAGAACTTCGTCTCTCTTGAAACCAAAGTGTCTCCAAATGAGAGACCTGATATTGTTTTAACCACGAGGTCGTCACAGACATTTTCCTCTCTTGTTTTGCTCTCAGCCATTGCAACGCGAAGCAAAGCTAACTCCGGTAGCATCAACCGGGTTACGTAGGGAGCGGGCGTAAACGTAAACGGAGCCATCTGATTGGTCACATATGGGAAGGGCTAACGTAAACAAAGCCATCTGATTGGTCATATATGGGAAGGGCTACATTTGATTGGTCAAATACTTCCGTATTAGCTTACAGAGAGTTGATTTATAGAACATATGGATACATTTCAACCCTTCATTTATCGCCTTTTTTGACGTCTTTTGCGATAGGCCTACGGCACGTCCTGTTATCGCGATAACGATAAATTTTCGATATATTGTCCAGCCCTACTTAAATGTATAAATGTATTTTTGGCTCAAGACTGTAAAACATTAAAGCGGCTCTCTGGAGCATTTTTCTCTGTATCAAAGTTTTCTAAATGTTTTAAATGATATTTCAGGTCTAAACTATGATCTATGGGTTGAGTTCCACAACATCTGCCATTCTGATGAAGACCCTCCTTCCTCCTAGAGACCCCTTTCCATTATTTCTTGCCGCCGACATTTTTCAGCCAATGAAATTCAAATGTCTGCATTCTCTCAACATGCACGCGCATCGACCAAACCTGTACCAGTAGGGGGCGCTGTCGTACAGGACGCTCCCTGTGTTTCTCTGCCGTCTCAGCCGTTCACTGAGGACTCACGGCTCATTTCTACTAAAAACCTACCCATTCCCCAGCTAAAGATGGATTTATTTTTATTTTTTAAACCTTTCACCTCACAGAATGGCAAGGTTTGACAGGATTATGCGTTTATTTTGGTCAGAAAGTTCATCCAGGGCCGAGTCAAGTTCAGCTTCAGAGTCCAGCAGCAGCTCTCTGCTAACAGAGCTAATGTCAGAAGCAGCAGGGACAGAGAGGGCTCATCAGACCCTCGTAGTGTTGTTGGAATAAGATTGTGAACTGTGAGTGATTAAACCCTACACATTGAGCGGTACAGTTCATGTCCGAGGTATATGCGCCGCGTGCACACGCGACCGGACGCGCGTGTCGAGATGTTTTGAGGAGGAGCCTTTGGACGCTAGATTCAAAAACTGCTCTCCTGATGAAATCCTCCAGAGTGCGGCTTTAAGTAGGGCTGGACGATAAAACAATAACGATATATATCTCGAAATAATTTTTCCTCAATAGAGCAATATGAACTGGTTGATAAAACGTCGATATAAAAAAACAGATGAACAGCCAATCGTATTAAGCGTTACTCTGCGTTAGACCAATCAGTGGCTGGAATAGAGCCACGTGCTGCAAAGTAGCAGCTAACGCTAACAGCTATTTGTGCTACTGCTGCCTCTACAGTAGCTGGAAAATAGGGGAAAATGAGTGATTTGAAAGACACATCATTCAAAAGAAGAATCCAACCACTTCAGTCTAGAGTTCTCAATTTTAACCCAAACCCTAAAGCGACCCGGGTCGGTTTGGGAACTGACCTGACAGATCAGTTCTTAAGCACACAGCAGCGTGAAATGCTGACTATGTAGAGCGGTTCGAGCTCCACGTCCTTCGGGTCATTTTCTGTTCGGGTTAACCTTTTGGTCCCACTGAGAACTCTACTTCAGTCTAGTGGAGGTATTTTGAATCTAATCTAATTTAGATATCTTTAAATTTAACTTCATAGTACTAGGAAACATTTAAGATAAATCAAAACAGGGACTTGTTTTATATTGTGGTATATATCGTTATTGACCAATATGAAAAATTATATCGTGATAAGATTTTTTCCCCCATATCGCCCAGCCCTAACATTAAGTATACTTTAATATAATTTTAAAAAAGGCAAACTAAAGAGTTCTAAAAAGACTCACCTCATCCAATTTGGTTTGTTGGCAGGGGAAAGAGAAAGTGAAGCCCAGAGGAAGTTTTTTATCCTTTATGCCCATCTTCTCCATGAAACTAGCCAGACAGTCAGTGATGTGGTCAAATAACTACAAAGAGAGAAAATGTTGTTCTCATTAAGCATGAGCTGAGTAATCTCTGCATGTGTGCAGCAACCATCACAGTCAATGCTGAAGTCTTTGTATTACATTTTTAAGTACTTCTGGGACCGTTTCATTCACAGAGGCAAATGTTCTAATAATGCAAAAGCAGACAGAAGCAAACTGGGTAAAATGAGAAATATTAGGAAATGTTAACAGTTTACATTTGTAACTTCAGGTTTTAAAGAAGCCAGTGACCTCCTTAAAAACCATGACCCAAGCACACTATAAACACACACATTTACTCAAATGATCTACTATTCAATAACATATTAATGCTTATGTTGCAAACAGTGTAGTACTGTATACACACTGGATTTAACAATGATGCTTCACAGCAAATCCTTTTACAGTAGTAAAGGGAATAAACTAAAAAACACATATGACCTTTTAAGAAATAAAACAATGATTTTAAATGTACTTAGAATGTTATTAGAGTTATCAGTTATATTCCTAAGGGACTGACATGAATTACTGTGCATACTATTTTGAGTTTGATTTGTAAACTATTTGTGGGAGTCGTGTTGAATAACGTTGACTAACAGGTAATCAGTTGTAATGTTTACTTTCTGAAAATTTCAAGATATGTCAAGAGATATTTCGCAAAAACAAAAACAAAAAACACGTGCACACACAAAAACAAGTGAAAACATTATTGGCTGCCTTTCACCTTTCTGCTGCAGGTAATAAAAAGAAACAGGAAGAAAAAGAATAATGATGTTGGTTTAATTTTGAAAGCTGACAACTAAGATTAATGCTGCCTGTTGTTTGTGCTGGATCTGTCTACTTTAGTGGTCACACTACTGTCTGTGATTTATAGAAGCAAATTAGATTTTCTTCACCGTTTGATGATCTCAGCTATAACAAAGGCTGTGGATGGTTTGGTTAATTGAGAGGAACACAAGGTAAACACATTGCTACAGGTGGACTGACTGGAAGACGGCGTTGATGACTCCCTCAGGCAACTGACAGGTGGGCTGCATGCTGTTATTTAGCTGTATACCTGGAGGCTAAAGCCTCTTTCAGAAATGCATTGGCTCCTGTTAACCAGACAGTCTCTGAGAATAAAACTGTCAAATCTGAACTACCCCACACGGTGCTTTCCAGTAACATCTTGCAATGACAATCTGACATGGTCTTACCTAGTTACACGTACAGTACATTTTATTTTAAACACAGCTCAAGTCTGAACTGCAGCAGTCAGACTCACAGAGCAGCTGTGGGTTTATATGTCTCCAGACTCTTAGAATAGAAAGGTTGTGTTCCTAAATCCAAATTTTCCTCTTCCTCAGGTTTCCCTACAACACTTAGCTGCCACATTTAATTGCCCTTCACATCCAAATGAACAAGAAAATCTGCAAATGAAAGCATCTGATCTGTGTAACATGTAGAAAAGTAGTATTTATTAGGTTTTTCACAGCTATTGTTTTACACAATTACTGCATGCCTGTGCTAAGTGACTAATAAATAGATAAGTAAATAAATAAGGTGTGACAGTTGGGAGGACTTTAATGACATACTTCACCTGATTTATGGTTCAATCAGCAAATTTACTCATCTAAACGAATTCCTGTGTAACTTAAATTAAAGATGACCAATGAATTATACTGACTGATGACAAATTAATGTTGTGTATCTAAATTCAGTGAAGCGCTTATTAGTTATAGATTACCTTAATGTTTAATACTTGTAATTTATGCATGCTTGTTTTCAAATATCCCTCCGCCATGTTGCTAGCAGACCTAGAGGATTTTTCAGCTATTAAACAAATTAAATTATACATCAAAACGTTCAGCTTTTCAAGACTTTCCTGATTTTAGTATCAATATATTTTATGTTTTATAGATGTTGGGCTTTCTCTGAAATTTGGGGCCCATTGGAAATTAATATGAAATTCTTCCAACTTTATGAAAATGTCAGAAAAATTCAGATTTTCTCCCATCTAATGATATGATCACTTCACTTTGACTCTGAGGGCTTTTGGCGTGTTTTTTCCTAATCTTTTACAAAAAGAAAAAAACATTTTTACTTCTACACCTTTTCAAGCACAGAAAATCAGTCATTGAAGTGTAAAATCTTTTCCTGCTTAAACTCCAAATCTTGTAAAGATTTCTGAATGTATTGACAGCTCAGATCAGATTCAGCTTTAGTTCAGGTCTTCAGATTTCAGCTGTTTCTTTCAGCCATCAGCATTCAAACTGCATTTCTGCAGAAATCCAACCTTTTCTAGTTAAATAATGTATGCACCGATAATCATCACAGTTATTATTTTTTCTAATATTTTTGACAAACTAAACCAGGATCTATTCTAACACAAAGAATCACATAACATGGACAGTTTGGTCATAAAGCTGTGAGCGCTTACCTCAGTGCCGCTGCCTCTCATGACATGATCAGGAATGTCATAGATCTGATTTTCCATTTCCACCTTTTGCTCTCCATTACCCTTAACTTTAACCAGGAGAACTCTGAAGTTAGATCCACCAAGATCCAGCGCCAGGAATTCTCCTTGTTCTTTGAACAAAAAAACAATTACACCCATTATACGTGCAGTTTGAACCATCTATTGTCTGAAAAATATTGCAAAAAGATTAGATCATTTTTAATAACAATGCTTTTTTACTTCTAATTAGTAATTCATGCCACTGAATGAAATACAAATGTGACATTTAAATCATTTGATAGTTTTGTGTTGTTTTATATAGGCCTACAGTTTTGAGTTTTGGTTAATATATTGACCAATATTGGTTCCTACACACTGCTCAAAAAAATAAAGGGAGCACAAACTGAAGACATCCTAGAACTGAATGAATGAAATATTCTTATTAAATATTTTGTTCTTTACATAGTTGAATGTGCTGACAACACCAAAAATTATCAATAGAAATCAAATGTATCAACCCATGGAGGTCTGGATTTGGCGTCACACTCATAATTAAGGTGGAAAAACTACAGGCAGATCCAACTTTGATGTAATGTCCTTAAAACAAGTCAAAATAAGGCTCAGTAGTGTGTGTGTGGCCTCCACGTGCCTGTATGGCCGCCCTACAACGCATGGGCATGATCCTGATGAGGTGGCGGATGGTCTCCTGTGATCTTCTCCCAGACCTGGACTAAAGCATCCGCTAACTCCTGGACAGTCTGTGGTGCAAAGTGGCGAGACATGATGTCGCAGATGTGCTCAACTGGATTCAGGTCTGGGGAACGAGCTGGCCAGTCCACAGCATCAATGCCTTCATCTTGCAGGAACTGCTGACACACTCCTGCCATATGAGGTCTAGCATTGTCTTCATTAGGAGGAACCCAGGGCCAACCGCACCAGCATATGGTCTCACAAGAGGTCTGAGGATCTCATCTCGAAACCTAATGGCAGTCAGGCTACTTCTGGTAAGCACATGGAGGGCTGTGTGTGCAGCCACCAAAGAAATGCCACCCCACACCATTACTGACCCATTGCCTAACCGGTCATGCTGCAGGAGGATGTTGCAGGCAGCAGAACGTTCTCCGTCTGTGTTGGGCTGTAAGCACATCCCCCACCTGTGGATATCGGTTCCCTCATACCACCATCATGGAGTCTGTGTCTGACCATTTGAGCAGACACACATCTGTGGCCTGCTGGAGGTTATTTTTCAGGGCTCTGGCAGTGCTCCCCCTGTTCCTCCTGGAACAAAGGCAGAGGTAGCGATCCTGCTGCGGGGTTGTTGCCTGCCTACGACCTCCTCCACACCTCCTGATGTACTGGCCTGTCTCCTGGTAGCACTCCATAATGTGGACACTACGCTGACCAGTGTTGCCACAGTTACTTTGAAAAAGTAATCTGACTACTGATTACTGATTACTCCCTTAAAAAGTAACTTAGTTACTTTACTGACTACTTGACTTTAAAAGTAACTAAGTTAGATTACTAGTTACTTTTTAAGTTACTTTATTAGTGACATTCAGCTGCCGATGACTCCTCCTTTTGCCTCAACATTAAAATAACCTCCAGTTTTACTAAAACTCTTTATTAGAAGTGAGTTTTAACAGCAAGTCAACAAAATGAATCTCCTGACATTAAAGTTGAACTTCCAAACTAGTCCCTTAAAAAAATTCTTGTTTTTTATGAAATATAAATTAAAGACAGTCTTTCTTGACCTGACATTTACATTTTTATGGCAAAACTACCTTTTATAAAATAACTTGTTTATTACTGTAACTATTAAATTCCTTTTAACATGTTTTATTAACAACAGAACATTTGAATGAACATTAGAACAAACCTTAATGTTCTCATCTTTATCTGACACTAACTCTAAATCCTGATTGTATTTATTCCAGATAGAAAACGATCATCTCTCTCCTCCATAGTTGTTTGTGTGGCTGCAGCTGGTTTTTACAGGATTTACCTGAAATCCAGGTCAACCCTAACCCCACCTGACCCCCTTTTTCTAAATATACTTTTTGGAAAAAGTTTTGTTTGACAACTAAATCTCATCTTTTAGAAAGATTTATTTATTTTTTAAATCAAAAACATTTTTTTGAATTTAAAGCAAAGTAAAATGCACAACTATGACTAAAATGAATAATCTAGCTCCTGTCATCAGCACCGTGGTGAAGTTTTGAAGTTTTGAAGCGGAGGCTTTTAGGACCATGAGGAGCTAACATCAGCTGTGTTTCTGCTGCTGCTTTGTTTACCGCCTGCTGTGTTTGTCTGAAGGATGCTCCATCAAAACGTCTCTTTAGTTGCTGGTGAAGGTTCTCAGTCATCCAGGTCATGATGATAATCCAAAAAAGGTCTGGCGCTGCTTCATTCCAGCTTTTTGGAGCTACGGCTACATTCAGGCTGCTAGTCTGCTCGGCTGTCAGACAGACAGCTGTTCCTGCTCGGGTCGTTCTCCGTTTGTTCTCAGTCTCACACTCCTTAATAAAGTCTAGACCCCGAAGATAAAACAAAGCTGTTGTATCAGAGGAGTTTACAAAATAGTGCCCGGATATTCAGGTAAATAGGCTACTTTATCACAGGTCAGTGACTCCTCCTCCAGCTGGAGCGACTCCTCAGCTGTGCTCGTGTTGAAAACGTGACTTCACCTCATGCTGGGAACGTGACACAACGCCGCTCACAGAAATGCAGGAAGAAAATACATATTTTAGGGAAATGGACAAAGATAGTAACGCAAAGTAACGCACAGTGGCTCGAAAAAAATAACTTTAATCAGATTACTGGATTGGAAATAGTATCGCGTTAGATTACTCGTTATTGAAAAATGACGTCATTTTAGAGTAACGCGCTACTTAGTAACGCGTTACTGACAGACACAGCAGTGTTGATCCTAAGTGGACAGTTTGATTACACAAAAGTGTGACTGACTTGGAGTTACATTGTGTTGTGTAAGTGTTCCCTTGATTTTTTATTTTTTTTTGTGCTGTGTATTTTATAATATTTAAGGTGGAGCTTTTTGTTAAAATTTGGCCCATTGGAAATGAATGTGAAATCTACGAATTCAATTCCAAACACTTTGTGCTCTTCAAATGTTAATCATTTCAGCAAACATCAACCTAGAACCTTCATTTAAATTCAAACAAGATCTTTTCATCTATCACATACTCAAGCAATTTTAAATATATTTTACTGTTTTTGTAAATCACAGTTTAAGTTTTACAAAAAATTGTTTAAAAAACTGGTTTTCTTCCCTCTACAGTAATGATGTAATTACTTCTGTCTAGGGCTGGGTACCGAAACACGGTACTTCTTTGGTGTCGACAAAAAGCATTCGGTAGGTTCTGGTACAGGAAAGAAAAAAAAAAAAAACTACAGATTTCGGTACTTTTACAATAAAATGTCCATGTAAATGAGCCGCTCCCTTTCATCCAGCTCCGCTCCATGTTACGTGAGATGCAGAGGAAAAGAGCTTCCTCACAGACACACAGCAGCCCCTCCTCTCCCTCTCAACAACAGTTCTCCTGCATGCTAATTAAGCAACTTCCTTGCTGAAAATGCAAAAAATATATATCTAAAGTTTGGCTGCATTTTGGAAAGGTTAATGGGAAAAGAGCAAAATGCAACATATGCAGTAAGATTTGTGCCGGGAAAAACATAAATACCAGCAATTAGTCAAAGCAACTCAATACGCATGGAATTAACTTGCAGTGTGAACAGTCTCCGACTGCAAAGAAAACCAGTCCTGCGTTTACAGCTTCTGCTGCATCAGGAGGAAGACGGCATCAGTCACGTATAGGGGTGCAACGGATCATCATCGATCCGTGGTTCGTACGGATCACCCTCTACGGTTCGGAACGCACGTGGTTCGCGGTTCATGTAGAGCGCGTGCGTCGCTACATAATCCCCGACGTTCTGTGCTCACGCGATGTGAATCTGCAGATTATTCCCCTCTTAGAAAGGCGTTCGTTTTGCATCACGTATAGAGGTTAACTCTGTTGGCTTCAGCCGTTTTAGTACACCAGAACGAAGGATCCCTGATCAATATCCAGTCTCTGTTGCGCACGTGCGCGCGCGCTGCCTCTGATTCCTCCGTCTCTCTCTCCGTCAGCTGGAAATCCATCTTTCTGATAGACAAACTAGATTCACCTGTTTCTGTCTAAGATAACGTTATGTTGGGCTTTTATACGAGCTAATAAACGTTAATATAACCGGAGTTCAGTCAACAGCGCCTCGTGCGTCACGCCCCTCCGCAACCCCCCCCAGCTGTGACCGCTAGTTTGACAGAAGCAGGTCTGTGACCCTGAGGTGCGCATATGAGTCTATCTCCCCCATTAATTAGTTTTAATATGATTCAAAACTTTATTGAAGCATCAGATTGACATCTTGAGTTAAATGCAGTTTGTATTTATGAGGATTGAGCATAAAAAAGTTGCTCAGTGTTTTAAAAAATAATGAGAGAGCAAAGTTTTTTGTCTTTTCTTTTTCATTATGCTGATCCGGAAATTGATCCGAACCGTGACTCAAAACCGTGAACCGATCCGATCCGTGAGCTTTCTGATCCGTTGCACCCCTAGTCACGTAACAGAAATTTCTTGAGGTAAGCAATAAATAATAATAATTAAAGCATAAATATGCCATAAAACAATGCTTTTTTTTTTGTTTAAAGAAACTTTTAGTACATTGTTATTTTCTCTCAGGATTATAGATATAGATACCAAAAAAAGTATTGTTAAGATACCAGTATCGAAAACCAGGTATCGTTAAAGTAGTAGTATCGAAAATATTTAACGGTACCCAGCCCTACTTCTGTCCAAATCTGAGGAGATTTTCAAAACATTTTTGCAAACAAATTATTATTACTGGATGTATCCAGTACAACGCTATATAAACTTAGCTAAATACAATATTTAAATGGGTGTCCATACTGATTATTTTCTGCATAGACCTCTTTGCAAATCACCTTGTGCAAAAGTAAAACCTTACAGGTGTCAGGCTGTGTGATGTTTTGACATTTGTTTAAGTATACATTGAGACAAAAGAATGAAAATGCCTTTACAATAATCTGCATACAAAGTGTTTAAAGAACATATCAACAACACCATTATAGGAACTGAGTAAAGTTTTAATACTTGAAGTCTAGGCAGTTTTAATAAGATTTCTGAGAAAATAGGCGTTACCGGTTCCATCAGGAGTGGAGCGCACATATGTGGGCAGCATCTTGACAGCAGCTGTGGGGTTGGTGTCTCTGCATAAGCCTTTGTCCATCTCTCGCCGGAATCGCACTGACAAATCCATCAAAGTCTCATCTGACAGCATGAGCTTCTGCAAGTATTTGTCCACCTATTGACAAATATGATGAATACATTAACAGACAATTCTGACTAAAGAAATTTAATTGAATCAACTTTCTTTAGTAGAATATTTTAAATGCACCTATTGTGTATTATGTCTAATCTCCCACTGTTTATGTACACCCCCTTGAAGAAGAGTGTGTCATTATAAACAAACAAAAGAGCCAGCTACAGGCCAAAATGTATTCCTCTAACTTCAGTCCACAGCTTATTTTGCTGCTGGCTAATTCACGTGGTCAATATGAACATTTTAATTGACTGTGATGGCAGCTGCATTTGCATTTCCTCTGAAGCACTAATTGCAATTGTTAATTCTTGAAAATGTCAAAAAGCTAGTGTATCTGGTCTCGGAGATTAAAGGGCACAGTCTACTGAGCAAACACTTTGTTAACCCTGTTCTTGCTTTCAAAAAGCAAAGTCTCAAAAACTAATCCAGTCTTTGTCCCTCAGTATCATCAGATTTATTTTCATTAATGCAGTTGAACATTGGAGCTTATCAAGTTTAAGACCAATCAGCAAACTACTTTTCTGTATTTCTGATATCAACTGTCTAAGCCCTATATCCAGACTAGGTTTTTTTGATTAAATACTAGAACATTTTCACCACTTCTGAGCTATTATGCTTCAAAAAACAAAAACAGCTGAGAAGTGGTGATAATGTTCTATTTTCCAGGAAACAGTGTGTTACATTCAGGCAGTCTGTTTGCAATTACTTCTTTAACCAATTACCCAAATTTTCACCAAGTATCACAAGATCTATCCAAAAACAGTTTGTTTGGCAACAAACATCAAGTTTTCAAGTCAGCAGCTCAGCCAGAGTGGCAACCCGCCAACAGCAGCAGCTGTAGTCAGATCGTTGTGTAATGATGAGGACAATATCACAACGTGCCAACGGGTTTCTAATGAAAGAATCACAGCTCAGGATGCAGCGCGGGTCAGAAATATGCGGCCTGGATCCAGCCCCTCCCCTCTAATTGGCTGTGGTCCAGATATTCCTGTGTCCTACAGTCCTGTGTTCTACAGTCAGTCAGAGAGGTGAGTATGCTAGGCTACTCACATAAACAGAGTGAAGGATATACAATTTTTAAAAATGACTGGCAACTTGTCATCAAGTTAAGAGCTGAACTCTTTAAGAGCTGAAATATGTAAATATTCCTAATGTTTCTTGTGTAATATTGGTGAAGTGATTGATGCAAATCTAATACTTCCAAATAATATTAGACAAGTACACATGCTGAAGTAGTGGAGGAGGTGATTAACGGAGAGAAATGTGGAGTCAGAGCAGGAAGGTGCATTCCCCCCCGCCGACAGCTCACCACCAGTTTTAAAAAAGCCTAGAGGAACCCCTGACTTCCATTCAAAAGGTGGCACTAAAGACACAACAGGCAAAGAAGGGGGTGAGTCAAAACTATAAGCTGAGGAATAAAACCAACATGGATGCTTGTTTTAAGGAATTACAATGTGAAGAGATTACTCTTTATCAACATATCTGTGTTCTCAATAGTCTACAACGTTAGCTATGCATGCAGTCCAGGTTCATACCTGTTCAGTATTACCAGGGTGCTCATTTATAAAACTTGCTTACGCAAAAAAGTGAGACTCAAAGTGAAACCTGGCAGCACAGCTGATGAGATGGAAAAATGGTGAATTTATGACAATTTCTGACTAGTAGACCCTTGCGTGCACACAAAACCAACAATCCTGTCTCTGAACAGAATAAAAATGAAAAACAAAAATATGTCGCATTTTAGAATAATATCACATTATGTTCATACAGACGTCTTCAGATTATATAGCAACTGCACTTATTGAAGCATTAATTGTGACTACTGAGACTTATGAATTCTGCAGTTACACTTGTGCGTAAATGCGCTGCACAGCTCAGTCAGTATATGACAGACTCTGGATGGATGGGGGAGAGTTTTTAGAGATTTCTAGATGATGACCATGGCTGATCGATCAACTGATAGATTCTCTAGATCATCCTAAGGATATATGTGCTGAACTGTCAGCGTTAGATCAACAGAACTGCAAGGGCTGCATTGTAGCGTAGTTGGTTAGCACTGTTGCCTTGCAGCAAGAAGGTCACACAGGTTCAAATCCCAGCCATGGCCTTTCTGTGTGGAGTTGCATGTTCTCCCCTGCATGGGTTTTCCTC
Source organism: Callopanchax toddi (assembly GCA_006937965.1). Taxonomy (NCBI): domain Eukaryota; kingdom Metazoa; phylum Chordata; class Actinopteri; order Cyprinodontiformes; family Nothobranchiidae; genus Callopanchax; species Callopanchax toddi. Next base: position 388,942 of record SSNR01000408.1, on the reverse strand, counting down.
AAGGTACTCCGGTTTCCCCCACAGATCACAACATGCCCTATAGGTGTATATGTAAGACGCTTTCGATAAATGCGTCAGCTAAAAATATAAAAACATAAACAGAACCATCGGAATCACATAAAACCCTGTGTCATCGCTGCAGCTTCTCAGCGTTCTTGGGTTCCCTTCAACCAGCATATTATCTGACAGGTTGACTATTTGTTTGATAGGATGAACAACATGACCTCTCTTCCCCTTTGGATTAAATTAAATGTTGTCATTAAATGTTTCCTAGATCTTAGATCCTGCACGATCTTCCTGTCAGATTGACAGCGGTGCCGCAGCGAGACTCTGAGTCTCGGAGCACTTCCGTGTTCTCGTGACATGTCAACATTTGATCACCTAATAAAACATTTTTCCGTCCATCAACCTGACCACAACCACCTCGAGCTTCAGCCTCTGTGAAATTACGTTTCTAAACCTCTCTGTTGTCATGGTTTACTGTTAAAAGTCAGAAACCCACCAGCTTATGCATATGCATTATTCATGAGGTACTTTGTATTGACCATATACGGTCAATATGATTATGATCCAAAAACAGCTGAGCACAGTTCTACGTATGAGAGGGATTTATAAAGCAGAACTGCGTGGATCTGTGAGTACGCAGGTTTTTATAAATCGGAAAAGGATTTTGCATAACTGAATATTTTTTGGTGAGCTTAAGTACGTTTTTAATAAGTATTCTACAGAAAGTTTTATAAATGAGCACCCTGGTCTTTTAACTAAACTAAGGATGCAGACTTTTACCATGTGATATTTATCATTTTTATAATTTGCAAACATTTATACTAATTGTGTTACCATTCTAAGGTGCCAAAAACAAACAATATCAATTCAGTTAATCTACAATTAAAATCAATGCACAAAACAATGTTGAAAACAGAGTTCTAAAATCAACCGAGGATGAAGTAATATTGGGTATTTTTCAGAAAACCTTTTCCTTTTTCTTAATCACACAGTGAGTAAGCAATCACACAGGAAGAGCAATCTTATGGATGAATAGTTGAAAACGGAAGAAATAAAAGCACAATTTCCTTAAGTCTGTTACAAAAAAGCAATGGTAGCTAGGAACAGAAAGCAACTACAGAGGAAAAAGATACTAAAGAGGTAGATAACTTATAGTGATTTTTTTATAAGCAGGAATAATCTGAAGGATGTGTGTTCTACGATTACCAGTTAGAAATGCAGCATATTGAATTTGTGTTGGTAATTATTTGCTAGACACATCCATCAAACTTCTGATAAAAGGCAATATGGTTGTGTAGTATGGTGGCACAGGTAGCAGTTTCCTTGCAGCAAGAAGGCCGCGGGTTCGATTCCCACCTGAGGTCTTTCTGCGAGGCTTTAGTATGTTCTCCCCATGCATGTGTGGGTTCTCTTTGGTTAATCTTTGGGTTCCCCCCACAAACCTCAACATGCCTATTTGGGCTAAATATGTAAGTCAAGGGGGAAAGTATCAGCTAAATGAATAAACAAACATTAGATAGAATTTGCATGTGAAATGTGATCTATGGAAATCAAAGTTTACAAAATGGGTTATTTATCTAAAAACAAGATGTTTTCTTCATTTAATATATTTATACCAACTGAGAGTGATATAAAACAAGGTCCCCAATATCCATTAATTTAAAAATAAAGTTATCATTTTGTATTCCTTTAGAAATTTTGAATAAATATTGATTATAAATATTAAGTAGTCTTAGGATTCCTGAAGGGTGGAGACAAAAAAAGTATTCATACATACATTCAAGTTGTTAGAATATGTCAGATACAGTTGTGAAAAGAAAACAACTCCACGATTTCAGAATCACCAAGATCACAGAGCTTACGTAATTTCCACTTAACAGATATGTGTGTGGGTGTATATGTGTGTGTGTGGGGGGGGGGGGAGTTGGAGCATTTTCTGAAAGAAGATACAGTGCGTTTGCATCAGTGGTACTAGTTGGAAGTGAATAATCAAGAACAGAGGTTTTTCAGTTGATAAATTTTGCCATGTCATAGCAGGACAAGCACTAGTGTATTAATAATGTAGAGGAGTTCCTGCTGCTTCTCTGTGGTGGCTTACAGCAGTCTGCCTTTCACAGTTCTAACCCTGGGGAACCTCAGCCATGAATGTTTTAGCTGTATTCTGACACAAACGCATCGGATTAAAATAAATGAGTCACATTCTAGCTACTGTAGAGCCTAATGTCAAGCTGACCATTGAAATAGCATGGGTTGGTGAAGGAAAATCATCTAAAAATAATTATGACAGGGGGTCCCTAAAACCAAGGCTGAGCAATACTAGCCTGGTAGGAGATTTACTGAAAAGCTCTCATTTCATGTTATTAACTTCACATTGTTTATTGTTCTGTGACAAGTCATATTACCTGCTGTCAAAATGTAAATTAGATCCAAATGTTGGACACTGGGAATCAAAACTGAGTGGAGCTAAGTGTCAGTATCCTGCCCTGTTAGAAGCTCTCTGACCTGCTTCAGCTTACTAAGTTATGACGAAGTCACCTAAGGTGTGGAGCCAAAAGCAGAAACTTGAACAATATTCTAGTAAATTATTTTCAAATCCAAAATTTATGGTTTTGCGTTATGCCCCCACATAATGTGACGACCAGAATCACAAACAGATGTTGATATCAGTACTTAGCTTAAAGTTTTAGCTTATCAAACCCAGTCAGGGTGCTATCCCAAACCCAGCCTGTATGCTTCAGTTTAATAGGTGAAGGTGAACTGAGGTTAACATCTTTGGATCAGAGGTGAAACTGCTGTGTCGCTAGCGGTCCAGCGACCTATTTGACCACAATTACGTCTACATAATACCGTTAACGACTTAGTTTCACCTTATATAAACACGCCACAAACACTTAAAACAAAACCACCCAACTGTTTTGCATCACTACTTACCTTATGTGCTGGATCATCGTGGATTTCGGCACAATTAGCCGGCAGACTTGAGGCTAACATCTTGAGAAAAGTGATGTGTCGACGCTGCCTCCTCCCGACTTCCGCTCACTGACTTGCAAAAAGTTAGTTCACAAAATAAAGGCCCCTTGGAAGAGAACAAAGAATTCGTTCCTTTCTCTTTCGTTGGGAAGTTTATTTATAGTTTATAGTTTGGGCTGTTGATGAAACCCGTGTCGTACTTTGAGAAACAAGAAACTTCCAGCTTCCTGGAGTGGACTCGAGTTTGCTGACGTCACTCAGAGGAGACGGCGCTGATTGGCTGCGGATGAAACACGTCGTCTGGCATACAGAAGACAGAACAGACTTTAGAAATACTGGAAAAAATAGACTTCTGGCTGATTTCCTCAGACAAAGAAGACAAAGTGATGAATTGTTGATAGAACCAACAATACCGACAGATCACAAGGCTATCACAATTAAAATAGATGTAAACACTAGAAGGAAGAATCCAAATAATAATAATTGGTATTTTAATAACTCTAATAAAAAATGAGGAATTCCAAAAAGACATTTTGAGACTTATTAATGACTACTGGATGCAAGCAACCTTAATGAATCTGTTTGGAAAATGCTGGAAATTATTTTAATTTGAAACTAAACATATAGACGTTGGAAATTTTAAGAGGTAAAAAACAAGCCTCCAAAAAAATTGAACATTTCCAAATAACAATTGAAATTAAGAGAATATCGGGGAGAATGTGCTATCTGAAGAAGACAAAAACAAACTAACTGAAATTGGATTAGCTTTATGAGGTCAGAGGGGCATAAATCCAGAAGGAAATGACTAAGGAGAAATGCTCCAAATACTTCTTCAACCTAGAAAAAACATTTTGAGCAATTGTTCTTTGGCAGAAATTAGGGTTAATAATATGATTTGTGAAGATGATTATGTCATTTCAAAATATGTCTCAAATTTGTATCAGGGTTTATATTTGGCAGATTTAGAGGATGAAGATAGAATGGACACATTTCTAAAGGAACACAAAATGAATGCTAAGAAAAGTGATACTGACCTTAGCGGAAGTTGTGATAAAGTAATTAACTTAAAAATTCTGTTTGCTCTCTCAAAGACAATAAATCCCCTGGTAATGATGGCATAAGCTGTGAATTGTATAAACAATTTACAAAAGAATTAGCTCCTTTAAAAACAGAGACAATACTGAGAGGGGAACTGCCCCCAACTCTCCATCAGGGATTGATTAAATTACTATCAAAACACAAAAAGGATCAATTGAAGACTGAGGAGACCAATTAGTCTGTTAAACAATGATGCTAAATTGTCTGCATTATCTTTGCTAATTAAACACCTAAAATTAGGGTTGAATGATATCAATGGCGAAGATCAGAACGTATGCCTAGAAGAAACAATAGTAATAATATTTGACTAACATGATAGTGAATTTTATACTTTATGGCATCTGCATATTGTTCATTGATGTCTATAAAGCATTTGATAACACAAGTTATACTAATAAATAATGTAGCTTTGGAGAACATGTCTCAAAATCCATTACTACCTTATATCAGAGTTGTATAGCTCAGTCAAGTCAGCTCATGAGTCAACGAGGAGATTTGACATTAGTCATGGAATTAGACAAGGTTGTCCTTTAAGCCCATTCTTATTTCTTCTGGTCACGCAGACTACGTCTGTGTAAGCTTAAAAAGACCAAGTTCAGGGCATCTTATCTTAAGGTAAACACTTCAAATGATCCCAGCTGGAAGACAATACTGCAGGATTTATTTCTAATGTGCATTAGGTGGCTCGTACTCAAGGTTTTTCTACTGTCAGGTTTACAAATGAATCTTTATGAGTCTGTTGTGTTCCCACTAAAAGACTCAACAATGACCAGCGTTAATAGTATTCTTGTTAAAAAGAAAACCACATACATAGGAGTGGTTATTGAGAAAAACCAATATGTAAATAGCATTTTAAACTTTGACCCCATTATAGAACAAATAACAAAAATAATTTAACATGTGGCTGATGAGAGAGCTGTCATTAAATGGAAGGGTAACTATCAGAGGCTGAGGGAATCTCCAGATCTGTATATGTTTCCTTATCATTAGAAACATCAAACAAGGTTTATAAAAAGTTGGATAAATATTTGTATGACTTTATATGGAAACATAAAAGCCTTTACTTAAAGAAGAGATATTCTTTGTAATAACAAAAATGTGGTGGTTTAGATGTCCTAAGTCCACTAAACGGCGCAAGGACATGACACAGCGGCTTCAAGGAGACCTACTTCCATAAACACGTATCAGAATGTTGTTTGCAAACCTCACAGATGATGAAAAATAACACAAAGTCAGGAGCTGCACAGAGATTATCTTCAAAAAAGTTACCAGGTTTAGCCTAGTAGCCAGTATTTGTATTTACAGACATAGGCATCTTTGGGGCCACTGCGTCATGTCATTGTGCCATTCAGCGGAGGCTTACAGCTGTTCTTTGTCATAAAGTAGTCCCGAGTCTAAAATAGTACCTGTAATTCCTTCATGTTTCTTTCTTTTTATTTTCACTTGCAGTCGATCTGTTTATTGAGGTATCATTAGTATCACTACTGAGTGAGTTTTAAGGACTTTTTTCTCACAATGCTAGTTGTTGCCATTCACTTACCGGTACAGTGTTTTATGCTAAGCTAAAGCTAAAGGAGTACTGCTGGATCAGGAAAACAACTGGGCTGGTTACAAAGTGTTTTTGCCCACTGATATAACTATGGGGAATATGGCAACAGACAAAAAGTCGCTTTCTGGTGGAGTATCCCTTTTAATAATCCCAATGTTGGGGTTTTATTAAAATTATTAAATTGATGGAAAATTGTCTAGAAACATGATGCAATAAAGGCCAGAACTAATTTAATAACTGGAAAAAAAAAACTTTTTGAACTTCTATTCAGAATGCTGGTGTTGTTAATAGAAGTTTTTAGCTGAACTCTGTTGAAAAAGTTTTTTGCCATTTTTTTCCTTTAAATACATCAATGGTGTTTTATTGGATTCAAATAATAAAAATGCTTTCAGTCATGCTGGAATATTTCATCTTGGCCAACCTTCCGGGGACTCTTATAAAGTGTTATTTGAATATATCCACGGGCATTTACTGTCTCATCTATAAAAATAATTTCCCTAACGCATTTTCAACTTCTGCTGCTCCTTAATCACACTCCCACCTTTATGGTTTTCTGTCAGTAATTTGAATTCTCTGAGCTAGTCCTGCTCATACACATTATATATTGTGTGTCAACTGAATGGAACTAATTCATCTCCGTTTAATTTGTCCAAAGAATGTGTTCATTGTAATCAGTTTAGTTAGTTTATTTGACACAAACAATAGATAAAATAGTCCCTAAAGGAAAACATTGCAGGAAAACTAATGTAAGCAACAGAAAGCCATCTCCCCGTAGCTTTCAGTTGTTCTTCTGTCCAAAACATACAAAACATAATCTTGCTGCAAATTTGAGTTTTAGTTTAGCTTCAGAAATCCCATCCAGCTACTTTTAAATGTAAACTGTCTTCCACTTTACATAACTCATAATTAAATATGTTAGAAATGTCAGAAGGGTCTGAAGAAGTCAATGGACCTCACAGCATCCAAGCTAGGGAAGATAAATGTTCTAAAAATTTGGATATGGAAATTGTACAGAAAATCTCAGGGGATGCAGAGAAACCCATAAAATGATCAGAGCCTCTGGAACTGGCTGCTAATGTAACACAGTTCTGTGAGTCTTAATGAAATTTAATCTTGCAGTTTTGTGTCAAAGAATAAAAGACACAATGATATACTAGTATGAGCTGTCACAGAACCTCTGACAGAACCACCAAAAGGTTACTAGAGTCCACTGGGTTGGACATAATGAAGATAAAAACTGCACAATCATCCAAAGCTGAAGGAAGTGTTGATGTTTGAATTATTTCTCATTTTGCATCACTGGTCACGTGATCCACTGCCTCTCATGATTAGTGGTGGAAATTGATAGTTTCTTTTTTATCAATCTCAATGCCATTCTTGACTCTGCCTACCAATCTGGTCCGACAGAGCAAGATCCGGTTTCTGTCTGACAATCCGCTCTCCGTGGTCAGAGGTGCAGTGCGAGCAGGGGAGGGGGCATGACAAGGTGCAGTGTTTTAAGAAAACTAAACAGTCTCAGGCTAAATTTAGATTTTACAGTGACTTTAAAGCCATACTCAGTAGCCAGATGAACAAATGAGGTCTCGCTAGCTAGTTTACAGAAACACGTCTCGGTGCACTTACCCCTCCCGTTGGGTAAAATCCTTACGCCAGCCTCCCACCGACATAGGACCACGGTTTGCAAAGGTGACAAAGCAGAGTCTAACTCCAGCCGCAGAAATGTTCCCCCAGCTTTTCCTCTTTTCACCTCCAAACGTTTTTAGTTTTCTGCTAGCTGAAAATGTGTTTTTTTGGGGGGACTCTGGTATTTTTATCTTAAAATGGAAGAGCTAACAGCCCGGCTCTGTCCTACTTCTTTCACTTTCACTTCCGGGATGTTCTGCCCCAAAATGTGTTCAGGCGGATTAATGCCAATCCAAGCAGTGAGGAAATGCGGCAGACAGACAGCTGGATTGTCCAATCCTATCGTTCGGTCCGAACGATAGGATTGGCTGAAGTTTTTAGAGAACTGTGGGACAACCACTTTATTGATTTCTTTTGGATTTTTTAAAAATCTCCACAATATATTTATGGCTATACTATGTTGGAACGTTGTTAAGAGGCTTTAAAAAAATTGTAAAACATTGTTTACCTGGCTACTGAGTATGCCTTTAAGTCACTAGATCTTGTAACATAAATGCATTATAATATAACATGCTGGATTCAGATGGAATGGCTGTGCAGTCCTAATCCTGATTTCAGCCCAGACTTTGAGAATTACTGGTTTGGTGCTAAGTCGAAATTATGAGATATCTCATTATTATGACTTAGCATCTCATAATTATGAGATAGTATCTCATTATTATGACTTAGCATCTCATAATTATGAGATAGTATCTCATAATTATGAGAAAAGTATCAAAAAATATTTTTCAAAATGGCGGAAATGGGCTTCCATATTTATCTGACTGTAAAATGTTGTTGAGAAAAATATAATTTATATAAATACACTGATGCTCGTTTTGTGCCAGAATAAATAATTTAAGGCAACATTCCATTCATCTGAATGCTTCACACCTAATTAGACTACCTGCGAAGACTGGAGTCTGCATTTTAAAAAATAACTATGAGTTTGGGGCACTTAGTGCTGTACACTTCCTCATTCAGGAAGTAATATGGACTACAAACACACAAAAGACTGAATAATGGAAATAATAACTTGTCAGATCAAGCAAAAAGCACCAAATATAGTTCACAGAGAGCCTCAGACTGGTTATTGTTGATGGTTATAACCTGGAACCCAGCATCCTCATATGACAGTGTTGCACTGTAATATCTGCAGAAATTTTTTTTTCCTACTTTCTTTAAAAATTAAATAAAATTTAGGCTGCAAATCACAAACTTAAAGCAAGTGATCAAAATGGTCACGTGACCTATAAATGGTTGAAGGTCAGAAGAGCGCGAGCCTGGTTAATTAAACATCCGGTACAGGCGTGTTGCTCCGCCCCCACGCAGGTGTGCTCGGACTGACCGGTTGTACCTGAAGGCCACACTGACCCAGGTGAACGCAGCAGTGCAGGGGGCACGTCCTCTTTCAGCACGCGCTAACTGGAATAATGAAGGTACCGGAGGCCGAGTTGATGAGCGACATCTTGAAGCGGCTCACCGGAGAGTCGGCGCTGCCGGTCTACAGCAGCATAGAGAAGTTCAAGCGAGGGCGGGACGGGCTGTACTTCGTGGCCGAGGACTTCAACGAGACCGTTAAAAAAAGAGAACTGGTGAACGCGAAGGAACGACAGAGAGTGGGTATTATTAGTAAGCATGACGTCAGATAAGACCCGGATAAATGTCTAAAACTAAATGCCATGACTGAATATTGTTAAAAAGTCATAGTTTATTTTTTCCTCTAAATGTTTTATTAACATAAATTTCTTCAATGAAATATATATCAAACCGTTTAGGACTTTCAAATAACCAATAACTGTTATAACTTCAAAGAAAGGAAAAGGGCTGAGGCACTCTGGAGGAAAATAAAGATTTAAAAAAGCCTTTATTGTAACATTGCTAGTTAATTAAAACATTGTCAACACTGCTGAATGCTGCAGTCAAACAATTAGTAAAAATATAAGAACGTTTGAAGAGCACAACGTGTTTGAAGGATTTAAATCAGTTGAAATAATTTACAGTAATGTCCAATTGACCAAAAATGTCACAAAAAGCTGAATGTCTTGAAAAATATATTAAAGATTTTGATGCCAAGTCCTAGTTGGAAAATATTGAAAAAGCTGAACGTTATGATATACAAATTATTAAAACAGCTAAAAATTTGCAGAAGAAAATTCCAAAAGATGTACTGAATGATGAAGAAACAGGAATTCAATAACTTGAATGCTTACTCGGCTCTCAAAATATCAATAAATATTTTAAATCCTAAAGACTTCTGCTAATGACAGCTCCGTTGCAGGTCGGGTTTTCAGCATTTTTGCTGGAAATGCAGCTTTGTCTAGTTGCAGGTTTAGTTCCATAAAGGTCTTTACTAGCATTATGCTGCTCAACTAAACTTGACCATTATTTTGAGACGTGGGTAGCGGGGAACAATGCACAGTCATGAAAGTTACTCTTTTGTAGGTTGTGTTATATTGAGCAACCTCATTGTGAAGCATTTACTCTTTCAGAATGTTTTTCTCCTAAGCAGTTTTTAAACCTGAGTAACAAACTACAAACAGCATCATGGTTCAGTGTGTAGCTGTGACACGAAACATTTTAAATTCTTTATTGACCTTGTTTTATATATTGTAAACAAAATATAACACATTTACTGATAGAATTAATTAGAATTATAATTGACTTGCTGTTTGGGTTATTACTGACTGGTGTGCTTTTTGGTAAGGTTAGGATAAAGCTGAATATTTGTTGCTTTAATTATGTATATATACACAAGTGCCTTCAGTTTTGAATTCCTTCCAGGGGTTTGTGGAGTTTTAACATTATGCTGCTACTTCATGCTCAGGAGGAATATTCTGCTGATCTTATAGACCTAATCCACAATCACCAGTGCCACATTGTGGTTTTGAAACTTCTTCTTTTCCATACAGATTAGGAACTTGAACACCATGTTTGCCAGATTAAAGCGCATGGTGCCACTGATGCGGCCAGACCGTAAACCCAGTAAAGTGGACACGCTTAAAGCAGCGACAGAATACATTCGCCTCCTCCTTGCAGTTTTACAGGAAACCGACAATGTGAGTGCTCCTTTGAGATGGACTCTTTATCAAATGACACATTTCCTCTGTTGTCCCTGAGGACGGTGCTGTTGCTTGTTGTGAAATGTTGATTTGTGTGTTTTTATTTCACAGAATGATGGCATGACCACAGATTTCCTAAAGAATGCAATCACATATGGTCAGAGCAGTGACCTCTGGAGAATGGATGATGTGAGTTGTTACTTTTTCACTGTACACTTGTGACTGGTAGCATTAGTTTAAATCTGTTATAAACCACTTTAAAATTGTGCTGCCAGGTATTAATGTAAGGATGCTGCAAATGGCACACATGATACTGAATCAGCTAGACCTAAATCTCCAGAAAACTAGACGTTTAAATTGGCTACAAAAGGCTCGTTGAAGTGACTTATTGTTGTAACACATTTTAAAGAAGTTAGTATAACATGTAGTGGAAGAGACTTCTGCCATATCAAAGCTGATATTACACTGAGGTTTTTAACTTGGAGCTCACAACATTTTGTTGGTCTTCTTGGCCATGCCTCCAGCTCATCATAAATGATTCATTCCTCCATCCCAGCAAAGGGTTGGTGCCGTACCGTACTACAACACGGCTGATCAATCATAGACTGTTAAATAGGTGGGGAGGTAAGTGCTGCCACTGATCTGATGCAGTTACTGAAAAAAGGATATAATCTGATCTCAAGGGTCAGATTGAGACAGCTTTGTGAAAAATTGGAATTAGGTTTTGAGCAATACCAATATTTGCATATTGGTGCTTTGTTTACCTGAAACAAATTACCTTTTCCAATTCCGAAACCGTTTCTGTCAGTAAAATGCATTTGAAGTGTTTCTCTCCTTCTTTTGTACAGTTGCTTAACATGTCAGACGATCAGCTGGAGGATGAGTTCATCATTCCCCCAGACCCCCCAACAGAGGACGGCGATATGACCAGACTGGTGTTGCAGCACTGTGTTGTTCCTGCATACCAGTTCATCATTCAAGTTGCACCTGATCAGGCTTTGGTAACTTCCTCATTTCTCTAATATTACTGCTCATGTGGTGTCTGCCAACTAAACTGTTGATGGTGATGGCCAGCAAGCTTCTATAGAGCAGAAAGTCTATTAAGTTGAGAAAGTGGAACCTTTTAGATTTATTAGAACTGTAGGATTTGTTTTAAAGGGATACTCCACTAGAAAGTGTTTTTTGTTTTTTTTTTTTTTGTCTATTGCCATATTCCTCAAAGTTGAATAAGTGGGCAAAAACTATTTGTAAACAACCCAGCCGTTTTCCTGATCCAGCAGTACTCCTTTAGCTTTAGCTTAGCGTAAAACACTGTAAGTGAATGGTAACAACTAGCATTGTGAAAAAAAAGTCCTTAAAACTCACTCACTAGTGATACTAATGATACTAATTCTGCCTAGTGACCTCAATAAACATATCGACTGCAAGTGAAAATAAAAAGTAACACGAAGGAATTACAGGCACTATTTTAGACTCAGGACTACATTATGACAAAGAACAGCTGTAAGCCTCCGCTGAACGGCGCATGGACATGACACATGGAGGTGATCTGCCTGTGGCACTCTTCCTTTTGTCATTTCCTTTCAGGATTTGCCACAGCAAGTCATCTGGCCCCATCTATCCTTGTCCTCTATATTCCCACCAGTCGGCTTCATGTCCTCTTTTCACTGCATCCATAAATCTCCTCTTTGGTCTTACTCTAGGTCTCCTGCCCATCTAAGCATCCTTCTACTGATATATTCACTATCCCTCCTCTGAATGTCCAAACCATCTCTGATCTGATCTCCTAAACATCAAACATGGTCTGACCCTCTGATGGACTCAGTCCTGATCCTGTCCATCTTTGTCACTTCTAAAGAGAATCACAGCATTTTCATCTCTGCTACCTCCAGTTCTGCTGCCTGTCTTATCAGTGCCATAGTCTCTATCTAGATCAGAGGTGTCCAATCCTGGTGTTGAGGGTCGATATCCAATATGTTTTAGTGGTTTCTCTGCTTTAACGCACATGATTTCAGTCAGTGGGTGAATAAAGGCTTTCTGCAGAGCTTGATGACATGCAGAACTGGTGATAAAATCACTGAATCAGGTGTGTTTGAGAAAGGGAAACTCTAAAACATGCTGGATACTGACCCTCAAGGACCAGTAATGGCAGCACTGCTTGAGACCATTCAGCATCACTGGTCTCACCACCGTCTTCTACACCTTTCCCTTCATTCTTGGGGAAACCCTTTATCACAGCAATTGGCCTATGGCACTGCTGATGTGTAATGATAGCTTTGATGGCAGACTTCAGGTCATCTGCATTGTTGGGTGTCATCTATTAAAGCTGCAGTCCAGTGTATTTATTTATCTATCAAAGTTTTACAAATGTTTGCAATGATGGTTCGGTTCTAAACTGAATGTGTCATTCAGATGTAAAGACAAGATTAGAGCATGCTGGTAAAACAAAACAAATGGTTTTTTGTGCTGATACTGTTTTGCGATCATTTGGAGCTGAAATCGAGAAATTTGATCAGTTATACCGACTTTCGTCAGGTCAGACAAACTCCACAGCTGCAAGCTTCAAATGTCAGGTAATGTTATCTCCAGTAAAATATTCAAACCGAAGCTGAATTAGGACATTGATTAGAAACATCCACTCAAATATTCTGAATGCACCTTGTTCTCTGGTGGTTTTACAAATACACTCAAGAAAATCTGTACTCTTAATAAATGGGCAGTGGGTACATATTACACATTTTACTAAAGTGATTTGCCTTTTTGTGCTGTACAAAAGGCACAGCAGTAGGTTGGATATTTTGATGTCATACCTATAAATTATACCCTTAAACTTAATTAGCCTTTTACTTTCCTGAGGTGAAATGAAATTGCAATGAATATCTTATTCCTAAAATGATTTTTAAAATGTGTAGCATATACTAATATATATTCTGGACTTCCATTTGCAATGTGCAGGGATAAGTTCCTCTGCTCCTCACTGCAGCAAAGCTGACCGACAGCACCTTCCTTTATGTGGTACTATGAAGGTGTCAGGTTGATTTTACGATCGTGCAGTGTTCTTTGCACAGTGCACGAGCTCCAGAGACCTTCCTCGCCACAGAGCCAACCTTCTTTAAGTTTGCTCCGTTTTTCAGTCTCAGCCTTATGTAGCTGCCACAACAGGTGGCTGCAATGAAAATTGCATTTTCTGCCACAGACTTGTAGAAAATGTGAAGCATCTAGCAACAAACCTCACTGGATGAAAACTTTCTGAAGAACTAGTCGGCTTCATTCCTCATCTAGTGTTGGATTTGTATTCTAAGATGTTGTCCAATCATCCAACTACATCTGCAAAAATATATTAACAGAAAAATTATAGTTCATTTCATTTTTAACATGTCATTTTCCAAAAATGCACACAAAAGTAGAATTAAGGCAGAGATGAATAAGTAATGTTTGAATCTGTCAATGGCAAGAGCATAAAATATAGACTGAAAAGTGTTGGTAGAAGCTTTTTACAATTTCATTTATTTTCTATTTGGCATTATAAGTCTAAATAGCATCTTTCCTTTGACCTAAAATGTGACTTTTGACACGTTCACTGTTTTCCTGGCATGTTGGTCTAAAGTACAGCTAAAGCTGCATGTTTTCTGCATACATACTACTGTGAAGTATCATTTCAGCAGCTCAGATATAGAACTATCTTTATTCAACAGCAGTGTCGTCAGTCAGAGGTTCTTCAGATCCACTATAGAAGATCTTTCCCACAGCTAGAACAGCCTCAGATGACCTTTAGAAAAAACTTGTGGGATTGATGTATTTTTGATTCTTAAAGATTGAATTCAGTGATCTTTAGCCGTGACCACCTGTCTCTTGTTCTACTGAAGGTTTTCTCAACAGCTTTTCCCTGCAGACACTTTCTTAGGTTTAAGGCTTTTATTTGCACTCCTCTCCGTTTCTGTTCTGAAGCACATTTTCTGATGGATGATTTTTAAAATTCTAATGTAATCAACAAATTTAATTAAATCTTTTGGGCATTTCTGATTAAATTAGTTTCCAACATGTTCAGAGTTTAACGAAACCTTAAAATGCAACAATAAAAATTTGAGTAGAAGGAAGTAAAGAAGTTAAATCTCTGAAACCATTCTATTTGAATGTGAAACTAAGTGGTTTGTTGGGTTTTTATTCTGTTTAACTAAGCTTCTTTAAATTTTGAATTGAATGAAACATGAATTTACTATGTTTTTAAAAATCAGAATTCGGTCAGAAGATTAAATAAATGCAAAAATTAATTCTTTACAAATGGTTCAGCCTTCTAAACAAAAGATGAGCAACCTTCATTTGCAATTCTTGAAAGATGAACACGGCCAACAATAAGCAATCAGACACGTGTTTGATTCCAGAAATGATCTGGCAGCAATGCACTACAATTACAGCTGGCAATCAGCACAAAGCATTTGATTGTCTAACATCAGAGACATTCAAGCCATCTCCACAAGTGCCTCATCGTCTGATTGGATAATTTAGGGTGAAGAGGTTTAGATCAAGACAGGATTTTCCCACCTGCCTTTTCCTCCCATAGAGTTCACATCCATACCATTATGCTGTTAATCGAGTTGAACCGACACACTGCAGGCTTAATGTCAGCGTGGGTTTTCACATCAGCTCTAAACATCTTGGGCTTGAGACGTTCAAATGAAAAAAATCAAGTATTGGTTCTGAAGTCTTTCTGTGAAAGTGAAAATTACATTTTGTTTGTCTAAAAGATCTTTTCATCACAAATATTAAAGGTAACTTCTGCTTTTTGTTTGAGACGAGCATCAACAGTTGAGACTTAAATGTGTTTACTTTCTGCTCCTTTCAACAGATGTCTCAACCCTGCTGAGTGTTTGGACCAGTGTGGGAAACATGCAGGTTGGCTTTATTTTTTTACATTAATATTGTTTCCATATTTGCAGTTTTAGGAGATGTAAAGAGTTGCTGTGTTAATGCCATTATTTAGTATATCAGTTTTAAACCTTGTATTTTTCATATTTGTACATAACTCAGCTCTATTGGCTGTATTTCACATGTCTGTTTTATAGGTGGCTTTCCAAAGTAAAGTGTCAGAGCTTGTGACCACCCAGGGTTTATTCTTGTAAATGACATAAGTTTAGCATTTTCTGAGAAGTTGCATAGTTGATGGTTTTTGCAAGACAGTGACAATAATATAACTGTTAAAAATAACAGCAGATCCGCAAATGAACGTGCCTGAGAGTAAACAAGTGTTGACTGAATGGAGGAAGTTTTAAACAAAGATTTTCACAGAAGAGGTTGTGACACGCGCACAAGCAATTTTTTCCCAAACCACCAGTAGTACTCTGGAAGTTGTAGTTTTTTTAAACCTTCTCATCAAATCAAATTGTTTGACTATAGTGCCCCCTTGTGGTGTATTTTGCTCAAACATGCAGAGAAATCAGATCAGTTGTCTTTCGGTTTTAGAATTTAAAGGATGTCGTGCTATTAAACACTCCAGGAGGGACAGGTTTGTGTTTGTGGTAAAACTGATGATGATGATGATGTGCTTGTAATAATGACTTGTACATTAAATCTGGCATTTAGCCTGGGAAGCCACTGGGGAGAAGTCATTTTTAAGGAGAACAATTACCCTTTCCTTCACTCTATGCATTTCTCTCTCTGTCTGTCTGTCAGTCTGTGATTCAGCAGACACAGACTGAAATGTTTAATGCTGTTGAACTAAACTCCTGTTTGTGTAGAAATTACTAATCATTTCATGCACATAAATAAGAATATTCTGACTTTTTTTCAGGAACCTCCAGCTTTGAAGAAAAAAACTTATCATACAGAAACTGGCTATTAGGTTTGTCTTGTTTTATATGTATATGAGTTTAAAATGTTTTATTTTAACTGTTTTTGTTGTTCTCCTGTTGAGGTCAAACACTTAAGTTGAAAGAATTGATTGTATAAATAAGACATGTACATGAAATCTCTTGAATTACTTTTTGAAGCATGCCAGAGTTTTGTATTCCAGAAATTATCAGTGTAATTAAAATGCATTAAAACTAATACTGCACAACTACTGGTTTATCATTTAAAGTTGGACCAAGAGTTGAACCTTTTCTTGGTGGAGTTTGAGAATTTAGGACTTGAATGTTTTGGGCAGAAAGGCAAAGCAGAACATTTGTGACACAAAATATCAGTAATTGTAAAGTTGCAAAAGCACTGCTGCCACTAATATCACTTAAGTACAGGATGGATAATGCCAAGGCCAGATTCTCCAATGGGCATTATGAGCACAGGCCCATGGACCCACACCCACTAGGGCAGTGGTGTCCAATCCTGATCCTGGAGGGCTGGTATCCAGCATGTTTCAGAGGCTCTGCTGCAACACACCTGATTTTAACCAGAGGTTGATTATGGCCTTCAGCAGAACTTGATGACATGCAGAACAGGTGATTCAACCATTGATTTGGGTGTGTTGGAGCAAGGAAAGAATGGTTGACAAAGTATAACTGATGAAGAATAAAATGAAAATATGTATTTATGATTTTTATTTTTAATTTATCTCAACTGTTTTTTGATGCATTTTTTGGTAAATATATTTTCAGCCTATTTATTGGCTAGTTCTTTTATGACGGTGCTTGAAAAGTGCATTTTAGGTGTAAGAACCCTGACATGGGCATGTAAGGTCAAAGTTCAATATGGAGCTCCACACTGTCTGTTCAACAGAATAACTGAAGTGCACATTGTGCAGGATGTTGAATTGAAATCTAGAACCTGATGCAAAAAAAAAAGACATGTGAACAATTAGATAACAAATCCAAACAGCACATCACTACTCTTTACTGACGCTCACTAACTAGAAACAGTTCTTTCAGTCAGAGCCAGAAGCCACATTTACCCTCTGCATCTGAAAGATGGTCTCTTCAGAAAAGAGTTTCCTCAGGACGTCTTTAGTTACTGCCCCCTGGAGACAGTGAACAGACTGTCCACCAGGTCATCTGAGAGGGCTGACATACAGTGAGTGCAGAATTATTAGGCAAATGAGTATTTTGACCACATCATCTTTATGCATGTTGTCTTACTCCAAGCTGTATAGGCTCGAAGCCTACAACCAATTAAGCATATCAGGTGATGTGCATCTCTGTAATGAGAAGGGGTGTGGTGTAATGACATCAAAGGGTTACTTTGTTGATGTCTCTTTGGGAAAGACACTTCTCCCACCTTGCCTACTGGTGGTGGTCGGACGGAGTTGGTGGGCGCTGGTGTATGGCATCCCCGCCTCTGTCAGTGTGCCCCAAGGCAGCTGAGGCTACAGTGTAGCTGATCACCACCAGTGTGTGAATGTATGTGTGAATGGGTGAAGGACTGTTGTCTTGTACAGCTCTTTGGAGAAGAGCCTCCTCCCCCTCTCCTCACATGTACTGATTACAACATATGCATCCTGATGCACAGACATGCCCCTATACTTCAGACCCTGGACCAGAGGAGTGTGAGTCTGGTCCGCATAGCTGGCAGTAAGTCGGACCTGTTCCCAGTGAGGGTTGGACTCCTCCAGGGCTGCCCTTTGTCACCGGTCCTGTTCATAACCTTTATGGACAGGATTTCTTGGAGCAGCCGTGGTGTGGAGGGTGTTGAGTTTGGTGGCAGGAGAATCTCAGCTCTGCTTTTTGCAGATGATGTGGTCCTCCTAGCTTCATCAGGCTCTGACCTTCAGCTCTTGCTGGGGAGTTTCACAGCCGAGTGTGAAGCGGCTGGGCTGAGGATCAGCACCTCCAAGTCTGAGACCATGGTTCTCGACCGGAAAAGTTTGGCTTGCCAACTCTGGGTCGGGAGAGAGGTCCTGCCTCAAGTAGAGGAGTTTAAAACACTCTCAAAAACTTATCAGGTCACTTATCACCCACAGGTCAGTAAATTTTAAAAGAATCTAGAATATACACACACCCACACTGCGACAACCTAGGCTCCTCTCTGATGTGGGGCCTATCCTCTGACTGGAGCAGGCTGCAAAACACAACCTGAGGCTAGCTGTTCAGACTGAGTTTAACAGGTGTGTGAACCAGCATTGTGGGGGACAGTTGACGACAAAGCTTTTTGTCATTGGATTTGGTTTGCAGCAGCTCTGTTAACCCCTCATCTTGCACCAGGCA
This sequence comes from Callopanchax toddi, assembly GCA_006937965.1. NCBI lineage: Eukaryota > Metazoa > Chordata > Actinopteri > Cyprinodontiformes > Nothobranchiidae > Callopanchax > Callopanchax toddi. Next base: position 370,466 of record SSNR01000408.1, on the reverse strand, counting down.
TGGACTGGTCCTCTGGAGTACCAGGCATTTGCCCAGTGGGTTGATGGTAGCTGTGGGCCGGTGCCACACCACGGGTGATCTGAGCGGCTCTTTTTAATTTGCACTTCCTGTTGCGGGGCGCAGCTAATGAGTGCTCAAAATGTGCCCTAGGATAAACTTGATGGTTGTTAAACTAAGATCTACAAAAGGACAGGAACAAGAAATGTATTTGAATTGAAACCAAACTTGATCTTTAATGTCTGATACATGGCAATCTTGCAATACTCACATATACATTCTTAAATAAAATAAACCAAAACCATGAGCCAACATCACACAGTATTGTGGTAACAGCTACTGGTTCAAACAAAAATATTACTGTAAAGAGGTATTTTGCACATGAATGTTTTAAAATTATATAAGAAAAGTGGAATGTTTAGTACCTTCAGTATATTCTGGGCTTCAGACTGCATTGGCAAGCAAGAAATTCCTTGTTTTTCCATTGAAAAAGTTTATTACAGGAATATTTTCCCTTCAATCTTTTTCTCCCTTTTGTCTCTGCTCTAATTACTTCATTAGTCTGATGGTTTTACACAAAACTTACATTCAGCAGAGCACAATCAGTAGCTATCAGTATATTCTAATGTACTGCACCCGCACTCACAGATTATACCTGCAACATCTATCTGATATCTACAACCAAAAGCTAAGAGATGCCTATATTGAACAAAGGTGACGTGCTCAGATATTAATCTACATATGTTAAGTGCCTACACATGGATAATGGTGTGAAACAAACATGTCAGTTGAACAGGACTGGAGTCCTAATTATTTTTTTTTAGAAGGAAACCTGTTTGAGGGCCTGTACAGTGAAGACTGATCACACCGGGCATTAAAACAAGACATGAGGAATACAGAAACTGATGGTGATCACAAGTAGTGCGTCAAATCATTGTTTCCGACCTGGGTCAAATAGTTTGTTAAAATAATTACTGGAGCTCGTTAACCTGCTTCAGATGAATCACCACATACATCAGAATCAGTGGGTAGTAGTGAAATACACGGTCTGTGAATGGACATTTGAAGTGGCTCTGAATATATCTGCTGTGGTTCCCTCCATCTGCTGCTCCATCTTTGAAATATTTCACCATAATATTTCACCGAGGTCTGGTGTGTCTGTGTCACTGGCTCAGGTCTCTACTTTCTCCTTCTGCTTCTTGCTCTTTTTCAGGAAAGATGGTGGCTTGAACTTCTTTTTCTTCTTGGATGGGGACTTGGACGGTGACCCTTCAGGAGTGCCGCCCTGCAGTTTGGCTGGCAGAGCAACAGGAGTGGAGGAGATGTCGTTTGTTGAAAGAGCTTTCATCCCTTTCTCCAGTTCCTCTGTTGCCTGCTTCTCCTCCTCACCCCCATTTTGAATGGCTGCAGGGTCACTCTGGACGTCCTCTGCTGCAATTTGTTTTGGGGGGGAAAAATAAACAAAAGAGGCATAAATTATTCAGCAAAAATATTAAGAGTCTTGAGATTATTGGAGCAGGAAAGCTATGACGTGACTGCAGATGAACATGCTTGGGTTGCTGGGAGGGGTTTCTGTACTTACTGGAATGACAAGACCAAAGCACCAGACGTATGCCCTATAAACCAGTGTGGAGTGACACCGAAAAGGACAGACAAAAAGACGGAGACACAGAGAGACAGAACACATACAGAGACAGACGGATGGACTGAAATCCATTTGTCAAATGTCATTTTGAAGTGATGTTCTATCAGTCATTTATCTTCACTAAGGACCACACCCACTGGTGACATCACTCAAAGTGGGTCGAGTCTCTAGAAAGAGGAAGTGGTCCTCTGATTGGAGCAATACTCACAGCTAGTCCGGTTGGTTTCAACTAGAGGCAAATTTCTGGTGTTTAAAACAATTCTTGCAAAAGTCATACAGATGTATTAAAACCAGAGCAGAACTCTCAGACAAGAGCCAAAGAATCAGCATAAATTAAATGCATAATTGATTGTTTTAACATTATACTACATAAATATATATATACGTACGTGTGTTTGTATAATGTGATTTCAACGTTATTTTCTTTAAACTAATCTGCAACTGAACAAGAAGCTGTTTTTAAATAGATTTTTATTTAATCACAACTTATATTTTGATGTTGCTAGGCAGACAAAATGTCTAAGCATGCATTTTCATTGGTTAGAACTTTAGTGTCAGGACAGAAGCTGAGCTGAGTTAAAGGCTCATCAGAATGAGTTTGTTTAGAAAATGACAGACAAATCAGCCAATCACATTTTAGTGTAAAGTGGGTGGGACCAAAAAGTCAGAGCTGTAGTTTTATTCCATTGACTGGTTCCTTAGTCATGAGCTCTGGGTAATTACCGAAAGAACGAGATCGCGAATACAAGTGAGTTTTCTCCGCAGGGTGGCCGGGCTCAGCCTTAGGGATAGGGTGAGGAGCTCGGACATCCGGGAGAGACTCGGAGTAGAACCGCTGCTCCTCCATATCGAAAGGAGCCAGTTGAGGTGGATCGGGCATCTTGTTAGGATGCCCCCTGGACGCCTCCCCAGGGAGGTGTTTCAGGCATGTCCTGCCGGCAGGAGGCCTCCGGGTCGACCCAGGACACGCTGGAGAAAATATATCTCTGGTTTGGCCCTGGAGCACCATGGGATCCTGCCAGAGGAGCTGGTAGAAGTGGCTGGGGAGAAGACCGTCTGGAACTCCCTAATTGGGATGCTGCCCCCGCGACCCGGACCCGGATAAGCAGTAGAAGACGAGACACCCTCCCAGAGATCTGTTTGCATTGCATTCTGGGATGCGGGAGGGCACACACAAACATCAGCTAGCGAGTCACTCCTAGCTAGCTGAAAAAGAACCGAGGGCTCGCATGAACAATCAGCAAAGTCTGTTATTTGAGCAGATGACTGGATTTATCTTAACACTGAAGAGCTCAAATATTTGATAAACGTCTCCGAGAGAGGAGGTTCGATCATGTTGTGGACTAGCTTAGGATCAGAACATAGCACCTTCTGGTAGCTCCGCCCCGGACAATCTGACCAATCAGCAGACTAATCACCTAGTTTGTAGTGACCCTTTTTTTTTCGTTTATAGTTTTCCCTACGTGAAAGGAATACGACAAATGATTATGAACTGATTGGGACCAAAGGAACCAAACAACAGGCGTGAAAAGGCCTTTAAAGATGTCTTCCATATATTGTCTAATTGCTTTGTGTTTGGAAATGTAGTTCATGTTTCCCCCACTGTTTTGTGTACCTGTCAACAAATCTAATTTAGAACCAGAACGGCTTTTCCAAAATGAAAACGAGAGAAAAGCAAATATGTGGAGCAGCATCAGAGGTACCAGTTCACTGCCAGAGCTGAACTGGATTTCTTTGTTTAGTCGATGATGCAAAAACAAGGTTGAAGCAGCGTTGTTCTGGTGCTGGAGGTCAAAATATGTTATTCCACCAGGATACACATGAGGACCTAGTCTCTCTTTTTTAAAACCTTTATTTAGTCAGGTCCAATTGAGATAAATAATCTCTTTTCCATGGGAGACCTGAAGGGCAGTTGGGATGAACTGTCTTGCCCAAACATACTTCAACACCTGGAGCACCTACATAGGCCACTGTTGCCCCATCTTTATCATCCCAATAAATGTGTTAGAAATAATTATTTCCATTATGAAAGAAAATCTCCAGTCAAACAGCACATCTATTACAGAATATGAATCTTCATAGATGAGACGACATTAAACTCTATTTTCGCATCTTGTTTTCAGGACTTTTGATAAAACAATTCTTAAATTTTTATTCATGCAAAAGCTGATTAATTTCCTCACAAGTGATTTATTTTAAGGTTTACAACATGGCAGCAAACAATAGTTTAACAGAAAGAGATAACAGAGTTCCTAATGTGCTCACCGGGACCTCTGCAGCGAGGGAAGTGTGAAGTAATTAACTCCACCTTATGAACATTTCGACATGATCTGTTAGGGTGGTGTTGTTTCCCAGAACAGAGCCACTATCTGATGCATGTTAAAGGAGTAACAAAGCTGTCAGTGGGAATTCAAAGCATGCAAGATCAAAGCAGCACTGAGTCAGGTGTGAATGGGAGGAGGCTGCAAGTCACCAAAGCAGTATGGAAGGCAAGCTGAGCAGACAGTCTGAGTCTGTGCTCTGCCAAGCCTCACCTGAGAGGGGAGTGTAGCTGGCCACGGGGCCTTTTGTGGGGGAGGTAGCAGGGGGAGACTCCCCATCGCTCTCCACCTCCTCCCCTACCATCACAGACACACACAGTGAGGATGTGTGAGACATGAGCACACTTAACACCACGGTCACATGTGAAACCTTGTTAGCTTAAAGGAAAAGTGTGTGACATAAGGGGGGCTTGAAATGTATTCTACAACCAGCCACTAGGGGGCGCTCATTGTGTTTTGGCTTCATCTTTTGAGTTCAGAAGTTCAGGTATAATTTATGCTGAGAGCACAGCCACAACACACATGAAGTGTCAAAGGGTAAAAACTATAGAGAAAAAAATTAGTATCTAGCTGTCTGTCTGTGTCTGTCTCACTAGGATACCCTCTCATCCTATGCTTCACAATCATGCATATTTCTAGTCAGTTTAACTTCTATTTACACCTTTGCACACTGTTTATGATTTTCTTTGCATATTTACAGATACTTTCTTGTAAGTTTTAACTTCTGCACCAAGACAAACTCCTTGTTTGAACAATAAACCTGATTCTGATCTGTCTTGTGTTTAATGGTCACTAAGGTCAAATGGGTTTGTGCTGCACGTTATGGAGCTCATTCATTTTGGAGATTTTTCAGATGTGATAGCTTGAGGCTGTCTAAAGATAAAGGATGAGATGACTGCCATATACATCCTGACCACTAGATGTCAGTATTTGTCACACACGTTTCCTTTAACCCAGGGGACCCCAAACACCTGTGCCAAGAACAGGTACCATCCCTGGATACGGTGGGCCACATGGGAGGGTTTGAAAAAATAAAAATAACAAAAAAAAAATCCTTTTTTTATATACATTGGTCTGAAGGGTGTATTATTTTTGCAAAACTACCATAATTATTTGTATTAAAGAGAGACAATAAACAAATTATAGTGCATAATATTCAAATTGAATGTGTAATAAATAATTTTTTTGTTATGTGTGTGTCTACCCCCGGCAACCCACTAGCCTGGTTGGAAACCAGTTCATGATGCATTAAAGGTTGGGGCCCACTGCTTGACCCCACTCAGACAACACAGAACTGTGTGTCAGCTTTCATCTCTGAAGTTAAGTTTGTTTTATTATTTTCCAGATAAAAAATGTTGGTAAACCTGAGTGCAAAGCGATAAATGCATAAGGTTATTTCAATAAACATTTGTAGTTGCTTTAAAAGCTGCGATGCAAAAGAATGATTTAGTAAACCGCGTGAGGTTTTCCAGCTATAGTTCTCAGTGTTAGGAAGGTTTGTCCAAACTGTTATGTCTGAATGGGTCAGAGGTTTAGAACAAAGCAGGAAATGTGCTCACTGTAAAAGTGAGAGAGAACAGATTTTACTCCACAACAGCAAAAACACAGATATCAATAACAAGAGGAAGACAATGAGACGGTAAACAACTGAAGCAGTACCTCAATACAGTTATTATAATATAAAAATGGAATCTGATCATTTGTAACTTTTGTATGTTTTATCACTAATCTTTTCACTAGTTTGGTCAAATGACAGCTTCCAGGCTTGTTCACTGAACTTTCTGTTCATTATGAAGATGTTAAATAAGAGTTGTTGACGTCATTTGAGCAGTGACTGTGGACAGCATACCATTGGTTCCTCCATCTTGTTTCCTTTGCACCTCTTTGCGGTACTCCTCCAACTCCTGGTCTGTCAGCTGGTTGAAGGGGTTGGGAGGTTCTGGTTCTGGTGGAACTTTAGGTGGGCTCACTGGAGTCTGGTGAACAAGCAGAAGCACAAAAGAGTATTTTCTCACTCTCAGTAATGAAATGAGGAAGAGAGGTTTGAATGTTGTGCTAGAAGAGACGCTAGACCTCACCGGAGGGCTGTCCTCTGTTATGACACTTGCTAGGACTTGAGACTGTGGTCCTGCTGTCTTCATGTCCTGACGATTCTGCTGTCGGATCTGAGGACAGACATCGTTCTCTGTAATCATGTTTGATCCTTTTGACTCCCTGCAGAAGGAAGAGAGGGAACCTACCTTGTTTCGTGTCTCGATCACCTCTCGAGGGTTGGTAAAGAGAGGCACGAACTGGTTTGGGGTTTCTATTTTAATGGCCGTGCTGCCAGCCTGCGTCAGCTCTTCTGTTTTCAACCACTACAAGAAGGAATGTCAACATGAAAATGATATTTTATAAACCAATTAAAATAGAAATCAGAGCTGGTGAAAATGAACACAGCATGCATAATTAACACACTCCAGCCACTTGCTTTTCTAGTTTTCATTTTCCTGAAAACAAATGTCTAGGTTTATCGAGCTCTTTGTATGTTTGGCCACCAGAGGGCAGAGTCTCCTCTGTAATAGTCCTCACTTAGCTGGTGGACTTCCCCCTGCAATGCAGAGAAGAGGCTGGGAGGGGCTGAGCAGGAGTCCAGCTCCTCCCACTGATGCAAGAATACCTCCATCACATCTGTGTTTTTATATTGATGCCACTTTGCAAACCTCATCTTCCCTTTAAGCTACACAGAAAACCCCACATCAACTACCTGACTGCTGATGATCCCCTCCCCCCTAAATGCTAAACGTTTATCTGTTTCCATTTCCCTTCCACGCTGCTTTTGTTCATGTCACTTCTGGCTCCTGATCCTTTTGCTCTGCAGTGATCCATCTTATTGTATCTCTCAGTGTTTGCACTTGTAACAGCAGATAAACAGGACTCTATTTTTAGACCACAGCAGCAACCATTTGGTTTTAGGACTGGGACTTTATAGATGTTGCCTTGTAGAAAGCAGATAGTAGTAATGGTCCAAACTTATCGTCAGAGTCTCACAGTGGTACGCTGATGTCCGGGGCTCGCTTGTTCCTGACTGACTTTCTGGTAGGTGTTAGGGGTGTTGAGCCACCGGGTCCTCTCCTGCTGCTGGCGCTGAGCAAACGGGTGCTGCCTCAGAGCTGGGTGGACACCGTCATCATCAAACTGGTGAAAAGCTGTTACGGTCGCCGGCACCTCCACCTCCCTCCGTGTTCGTGTTCGTTCTAGCAGCACGGGGAATCGATAGGCATAGCCAGTACGGTAGCCCTGGAAAAGTAACAGATGCTTTGAGGTTTAGTAGCCAAGACTTATTTGTAATACTTTTTTGTAGCCTCCATTAAGCTGAAACATGCACGGCTGCCACTGACATCCTGGATGGGTTAACACTGAGGGCAACTGGACAAAAAGCAACATTTTAAAATGTATCTGTACCCAGCCTGAAAAGTTTCTGTGGTTTATTCTTTTAGTTCACAAAACAACTTAAGTACTATGTTAAACTGCTGCTCCTGCACACTCAACATTTCATGCTGCTGTGAATCAAAAGATTTCCATCTGCAAACCACAGGAAATCTTTAATGCTTTTTTGAAGAATCAATAAAAATGCTGGAGTGTTTGTCAAAGTGCTTTGCTCTGTCTACAATATGTTGTTTGAGATGTTTGCAGCTAGTAAATATTCTCATCATGAGACAACTTGGAGGATGTTCTGTATGCCTACAGCCAGTTTATGATCCAGAGAATCGGCACACTCAGGCACCTATCCTCACCTGTTTCCAGCTCACCCCATCGTGACTCTATTCCCTACAGATGGTTGTCCCGTGTGGAGGTGGCTAGCTGTAGCCCTGACTGAGGCTCAACCATCAAAGTTCAGCAAGATGCTTCAGTCTTCATTTTCTAGGTGAGATAACCTGTTACTGTGGTCCTACTTCAGCAGGGTCTTCAGTGAAGAAGTCTGAGGACATAGTTCTGAAAAACTCCGAATGCTTCCTCCAGGTTGAGAATGAGACTTTGCCTCAATCAAAGGAATTTAAGTATCAGTACCTTAAGTACCTTTTTGCATTTATGTAAGACAGCAGGCCATGCTTAATTCCAGCCAATCAAAGGATTATAGAGCAAATGTTGAAACGTTTAAATCCACAGCAGTAGGAAGTGAGATATCCTTGCTTTGTACTCTGTCATATACTGTAGATAAAACTCCAATCTATTAGGTCCTATTGGACCTCATTACCATACAGATATATTTTTGGTGTCACTTTATGAATGGTTTAGTTTAACCTACCAGATTATCCAGAGTTCTCATTAGGGCCTCAAACTCGTGCTCCCCAGTGCGGCTCTTATGCAGGGGTCCAAAGGTGGACCCAGCCCAGCCAACAGTACCGGCCGGGTTAGGTTTGTGGACGGTCCGGTCCAGCAGAATCAGGTTGTGTTCTCCTCCAGCACAACACAGCGCTGACACCTAGTAAAACACCCACGTAATTAATCCAACTGAAAGCAAAGTCTATTCATCTTCTGTTCCATCAGAGAATGGTGTGTGATAAATAAAACACATCCTCTACATTCATAAGCTCAGCACCTTCCACAAAAGCATCCTTTTAAAGCGAGTGAGGTCATTCTAACCTCACAGTCACGACCAACACTGCTCCTGTAGCTTTACTCTATCTGATTCTACTGTAATGAATAATACTGCAGTGCAGAGCTGATCAACAGAATACCCACAATTCATCAAGAGAGCCATGATCAGGACCAGGGCCCAGGCATAACGCGATACTTGGTCACCTTTCAGCTCTTGTTTAAAAAGTCGTTCTGATGCAGTTTGTTAGGTTAATGGTGTTCATGCTGCTGCAGCAACACGGACAGTGGTGGAGTAATTCAGACACTGTTTGGTTGAAACAAACTAAAGAAATGGTCTCATGCTAAATAGCAGAGCAGTATAGCGTTCCAACACGTCATTATGACACGTAAATGTTTCAACTTTAAACTCAAAAAAGAAAAACAACAAAGATCTTCAACCCCAAAGAAATATGCTGTCTAAATATAAGTCACAGGCAAAATAAACAAGGTCATGATAAAAACATGAACAAACACTTATCTGAGTACTGATTTTAGTTTTTCTAATAATTATCATACAACAGTTATTTCATTGAGTACAATTATAGTGAAGATGTTGTATTGGGATTGTTTTTCCATTATTTTACTGGAGACCATTAAGACCTTCGGCTGCCCTGTCCACACTACTCCAGATGTCTGTAAAAACTAAGAATTTCTTTTTCTTTTTCTCATCCACACATACAATGAGTTTTAAAAGTCTTGTCCAAAGTGAATACTGTTACGGGTGGCTGTCTTGTGAGGAGGAGTTTCCCAGTCTGCCCCGATCTGCTGTCCTTACCTGATCAGCACCAAGGACAGCGACAGAGCAGGCTGGTTCCTACACTCCCTCCGGCTCAGCACTCTGGACAGCGGCACGCCGATCTCTCCGCAGCTGCTGATATTTACCTGATCAGTGCACTTTAGTGTTTAAAAGGCCCAGGCTGCCAGATAGACAGGGGGCTCAGAGCGGTACTGATGTCCCCGATCTAACGGTGGAGTCACAGACCTCAGAGGCGATCTATAGCGACAGTTTATTTAGTGTTCTTAGAAGAACTATTAGTGTGCAGGACTCTGCTGCTTGTTAAAGAGCTTTTTGTTTGCCTTTAGTTATATTAAATTCCATCCTCGTATCAGAGCGTCTTTAGTTAGTTTTTAGAAACATCTTTTTAGTTTAACTTAGTAAAATAGTTTAGTATTACTTTCCTGGGTTGTAGAATTTTTCTCCCCAGCGTTTTGTGTTTATTTAGCCTCCCGTTCCTTAGTTGAAGAGAGTTTTTAGTTTTTTAGAAACTCCTTTAGTTCTGCGGTTCCTCTTCCTGCTAGTTTTCTTGTGGGAGTGAAAATAAACATCTTTGTTAAATCTTTACAACCTTGTCTGAAGCACTTTGTGACATCCATCACGTTTTTTTTAATTTTTTATCCTAGACCTTTAGAGGGGTCGTAACAGATACTCATTTGAAAATCCTTGTCTCCTCTGTGTGGAGGTGACAGGCTGAGCTTTTGATGAACACGTAGGGATGTGGTGGAAATATTTTGCCATAATTGTCAGAAATGTGTGGATGAAGATACTTTCATAAACAGAGAAAAATATCTGTTTAGAAAATGTCTGTAGTGGTAGCCAGGGCCTCAGAGCCTCATGGGGTCCTGACCCACTCTGGAAACGAATGGAGTTTTACAAGGAGCTTAACTCAAATACTGACTAATAAACTGAAAACGTATATGGTGATGTTTGAAGAAAAGGTTAAACCTGATACTTTGATGATTATATGATGATTTGTTATAATTATTTGCTTGTATAATACAGTAAGTTATTATTATTGTCCCCTAAAAAATCTAAGTAATAAAATGTCATTGATTTTTTTTCTGATTTGGACCTTAATGGGTTAAACTGAGATTGGCTCTGTGTAATAAATGAATGTCGGTACAATAGAAAGGATCTGTGTGTGTGTGTGTGTGTGTGTGTGTGTGTGTGTGTGTGTGTGTGTGTGTGTGTGTGTGTGTGTGTGTGTGTGTGTGTGTGTGTGCACCACCTGGATCTGGCAGGCTGCCTGGATGTGGTAAATGGTGTAGAAAGCTTCCTCCACAGATTCCCCCAGAGCCACAATACCATGATTCCTTAGCACCAAAACCTGGGATGAAAAAGAAAAGACAGATTAAAAAAGTTTGTTGTTGTAATGAATGGAACTGCTGTGAGCAGCAGGCTTCAATAATTAATCCAGCAGAACTCCAGTCCACCTTAAAGGAATATCTGGGTCATTTGGAGGTGACGCTCTCTCAGTCATAACTAGAGCTCTACAATAGAGCCATGCTTGTTTCAGCAGCTCTGTTGTGTTACATGGTTTTTGTTTTGAATATTTTTATTCATATTCCTGATTGAAGTGAGTGGTTTTATTCTCTCTGGTTTAATTGCTGCACCTCTTGGAGGCCCTTTAAAGTCTCCCATACTGAGCAGGTCTGATGTGCAGAGCTGAGTGATTTCACAGGCCTGAAGCTGCACCTGCAAAAGCTCAATCACCTCGACGATGTATGGAAAACTGATCAATGCCCTTGAACACTGAGTTACATTAGTTAATGCATGTTGTAAGAAAGACACAGATGAGCTTCTCAGAGTCTTTAAAACAGAAGCAGGACTTGAATTTATCTAAAAGTCGTAGCTGAAAACAGCCTGACCTGACCACTGAGCTGACCTGTTCATCCATTTAAAAACCTATAACCAATAATCAAACCAACAGTCATGATGTAGGACTGAGTGAGTCAGCCTTTGGTCCTCAACGAGGGTTTTCCTTTAATTATTTGGATATATTTTTATTTTTAACAGGATTTTTTTCAATCATTTTTAAATTGTATTTATATATTTTTTAAAAGTTTACACTTTTTAAAATACTTTTGCTTTGTTTAGATTTTTGTTCTATTTTTCTACAGTATGTTGTTTTGATGATGATTTAATGTTAGTTTATTACCTGCTTTATATTTTAGTTTATTTTAGTTTGTGAGTTCCTGCTGTTTTTGTAGATCTGGAGGCTCCGCCCACTTTGAGTGATGTCACTGGTGGGTGTGGCCACTATAAAATGGCCCAAACATCCTTTAATATGTCCTCTCTGTATTCATTCTCACATCTCAGTGTAAGAATGGGCGACGTGCCAGAAGGAGCTGAATGAATCAGCGTCTCTTGTGGTTTACTCACCTTACAGGTGGGTCCTAAACTCTTCTGCAGCTCCACTCTGTCCTCCTCCTCCTCCATGACTCCATTATAGTCATAATAGGCCACGTCACCGACCAGCAGAGCCTCATGGGACAGAGGCAGCAGGCCTCGTTTCATAGCTGAAACCTGGAGATGAATAGCTGTCAGCTTAGAAAGGAAATAAAGGAGGCTCACATTCACAGTGCTGATGTCTGTCAACCTCATCAGAACATCAGCAGAACAACGTTTTATGGAATCACATTCATAATCACTGTTTATCTGAATGTGTCATTAGTTGGAGCTTTTTTTCTGAATGTCTAAAGTGTAGAGATGTCTCCTGGCTGACTCACCGCTGCTGTGGCCGGCGTGTGGAGGTGGAGCAGGCAGCGAACGTCAGGCCGTGCTGAGTAGATGGCTGAGTGCAGGCTGAACTTCTCAGTGTCAACCTGCAGGTTGGTGCTGCCCTTCTCCACCACCTCACCCAGGAGATTCACCTTCACCTGTGATGGAGCACGGCACAATCAGCATCACGGTGCTTTTGATTATAATTCAGTTTATTTATAAAGCTTTAGGTCACAACACAGGTGATGAAAACAAGTCTAAGTTATTTCAGGTCCAGATTCAGGCCAGCTGAAACTCAAATGGTCACTCACCAGACTGGATCCAGTCACCTCACTGTAGGCCAAACCGTCCGGAAGCACCAGGAAGTGTTCTTGTTCTTTACTCACCCGTAGCTGTAGAGTAAAACACAAACACCAGTGAGAACACGAGGCAGCTGGTGGAGTGCTCTAAAATAATATGATGAAATATAAACCAGCTTCAACTAACCGTGAGACAGGTTTGGCTGATCTGGGCCCAGCCGTAAAGGTCAAACAGCCGATGGGCGCTGGCTAGCTTGCAGCGCATCAGCCTCTCCCCCTTCACCATGCTGCCAGGCTCCCATCCATGCAGGTCGTTGATGGGTGTCACCATCATCATGTCTGAGGAGGGGAGACGAGTCACACTGAGACAGAGGGTAGCGAAGACGGTGGTCTGCAGACAGGAGCCGTCTTTGTCCAAGTTTTATTTCAAAGTGTTTAACACTTACTGGAAGGTGAAACTGGCAGCGCGGCCGGAGAGCCATGAGAGGCCATGAAATCAGCCAGCTGTCTCAGTGCCCATAGATTAGATGAGCTGCCACCTTTTTTCATCTGTTCCTGGATCAGCCCATCCAGCTCCTCTCTGAAAGACTGCATACAAACACGAAAATCCCCAAACATCACAAAAACATCTAAACACAGAATGTTTTAGAATAATCTTAAAGCTGCTCAAATAAAAGAAAATACATTTGATAATTAGGAGTTTAGATCTTATCAAATGCTTATAACAAGTCATATAGACGTTTATCTCACTGGACTCTGAAGAAGGCTGGAGATGCGTTTTTTTTGTTGCACCCCGGAGCCAGGGGTGGAGTGCTGAGGAGACGGGAGGCCCTCAGGGACCCCATCACTGGGGCTCCGCTGCACTGGGGTACCCTGAGGGGTGGGAGATTTGCTCATCTTGTCTTTTATGCAGTGGTTATCTTACAGACAGAAGAGGAGCTGCAAAAAATAGATTCAACAATTACAAAAGTTGTGTTTAAAGAACACTGATTAACAACAAACACAAACTGATAGAAAAATGCAAAAATATTCAAATGTTTTAGTAACTGAAATGTCATCAATAACAGGACAGACTGGCCAGGCTTTATTTTATAATTTGCAGCCATGGTAAATTGATGTAGTTTATAATATATTTTTTCTTTTTAAGATTCCACAAAACAGGACATGTAAACAATAAAAATCAGAAAACAACAAAAAAAATTTTTATAACCTGCAAATTTATTGGAGACAAAGTTATCAGACACAGTGAAAAACAAAGTCCATCCTTAATGTCATCACAGGTTAAAATAACCTGCATAAAGTTTATTGGAGAAGAAAGAGTGGAAATAAATCTAAGAGCATTATCTCAGAATCCACAGGCCTCAGGGAGCAGGTCAAAGGTTAAAGGTCAAGACAGTCAAAAAGCAGAAAAAGACCAAGTATCTATTGTTTTGTTTTAAAATAAATATGGCTGCATGGCTTTAGTTTGAACAAACCTACAAACGAAGTTTCTTTGGAGAGATGAGGTCAAACTGGAGATGTTTACCCATAATTCAGTGCTTTGAGATGACTGGACTGGACTGACACTAACGAACACATACTGACATAGCAGCTGTCAGCGTGGGGGTGGAGGGCTCATGATTAGGACGCTTTGTGGTCATATGACCCATTAACCATTTACTGACCCATTAACCATTTACTGACCCATTAACCATTTACTGACCCATTAACTCCTCTGGATAATATTCTGGAGTCCAATGTGAAGCTCTCATCTGACACCTGAAATGATGTTCAGGTATTTATATAGTACGTCTCAAAGCACTCTACACTACGAGTCCTGTTTCATCATTCACACACATTCCCATCGATTAGCAAATCAGGGGCTACATGGTGGTCAGTGTCTTGCTCAAGAACACTTCAACATGTAGGGAAACCGGAATCGAACAGCCAACTTTGTGACTGTCAGGTGAACACACCCACTGATCCACTGTTGCTCTATTTAAACTGATGTGTTGTCAACAAGAAAAAGGGCAGGTGTAGGAATTTATGTGGCATTGGCAAGAGTCGGAATGTGATGGCTCGTTCATAGCAGCCTGCCAGATCCAGACTGATGGTCTACAGTGGTCAGGATTTTCCAGAGGTGGTCCACGGAAGGAAAGTACCGATCCAGCAACAGAGACGTCCTGGAAAAAGGATATTGAGAGAAGGATGGCAGCAACGTTTTGCTGAGAAACCACATGAATATGGTCATACGCTGGTTCTCAGTCATCCAGGTCATGGTTATCCCAAAGCTGTATGACACTGGGTTATCCTAGGTCAAATGAAGGCAAATGGACTGTTTTAGATCCCTAAAGACCTTTTGCTTCTCTTCTTAGTGAACTATTATTTTAACATCATCAATCAACAACAGCTCACTGTGGTTATAAGCTTGAAACTCCACACATTCCAGTTAGAATTGACAAAGCTCCTCAGCTGAGAAGTGAAAGATCCTACCGAAACTGAAGAAGTCAAATTGCTTTCATCTTTACTTACTAGCAGGTCATGCAAGTTACTTTGAAACATACAACCTACCTAATCCTCGCCTGCCACCTAGCTTACAATGCTATCCCGACTTTAACTGCCCTCCCTACAGGTGTACGTAGGTGGCTTCCTTGCCTCTGAGCTTGGTCAAACCTCAGGTAAGGTTCAACCACCAGGTGCTCGCCAACAAGGCCTGGCTCTACCTGTTCTGACTGTTCTGTTTTATTTCTATATTACTAATATAAAATTACATAATAAAATAAAACAATAATAAATAGGTACTCTGTTCTTATAAATGTGCAGATAGGAGAAAAGTCTATTTAAGGTTTTCCAGAGAGCACTGCAGCTTTGTAACAAGATCCAATAATATGCATCAGATTACCGAGAGTTAAAACCTAAACATGATCCAACCAATACGATCAATTATTAAATAAACGTATTCCTTTCAATCTAAATTCTTGCTTATATACAAAGTAGATTAGCTCTAAATACTGTTGTATTGATATAAAAAAATCGAATTTCCTGTTTATATAAAATGAACATTAAGCCCTCGTTTGCCAGTAACTTTTAAATGGCAGCATTAAAGTGAGTAACCTACCCTTACATTAAGGATGCTGTACTCCTCAGGGCCCTGCTGCTGGAAGGGAGGCTCAGTAAAACGCAGGCATAAGCATTAGACGCTCAGACAAGCATCATCACAACCACTAAGAGGAAATTAGGGAGTCATACAGCTCAGTTATTGAAGAATAAGTAAAGAGTTACCGTAAGGATCTTCAATGAAGAGCTCGCCCCTCCCCAGTGCGCACACACACACACACACACACACACACACACACAAACTGTGCTGTAGGCACCAGATAAGGTCCCGAACACACCACGCCCTCCTTTCCTCTGCTACATCCCACCAGCTGACTCAATTACTTACTTGATTTGTTGCATCGCTGTATAACTACTGGTGTAACTGAACTGCTCTCTGTTTCATTTGTTATGGTTCCACCTGGTTTTAAAGGCTAAAGGATCAGAATCAGGTTCATCATTAGAGCTCGCTGCACTGGAAATGTGAAACTCTGGCAGATCAGTTCACCTTTATTAGAGGATGAAATACTGTATGTACCGTACTTTAGCCCTCAGCATCAGGCTGTCTCAAACACTGACAGTATTTAATCAGTGGCTCAAAAAGATGAAGAAATAAAATTGTCACTTACAGCTGAAGGAGAAAGGTCAGACCATAATGTTTTTGCCTCTGCGGGTGTCTCACTTGTTTATTATTGTAAAGCACCTTGTGATTTACTCTATATAAAATAAATAAATTACAGATTAACGTTTGGAGTCAGTCCACATGATGAACATAGTTATCAACACAAAAATGGCTAAAACTCATTACATTACATTACAACATTACAACACAAACTGAGCACTAAAGAATCAGAGAAGGTTCTTTATTTTTGTGCACAATATTAAAGAATCAGAGAAGGTTCTTTAATATTGTGCACAAAAATCATCAAGATTTGACCAAAATAACTCCACATATATCTCAGGAGAAGAGGACGTTAGCTTTAAACTCTGACGTGTGATTTCTACCTGTGTTCATTTCATTCTTCATGTGTAATCCACTCAGATGGGTCGAGCTTATTTTAAGCATCTTCTTATTCTCACAATAGGTTTGGTTTCTAGTGTATGGCTGTGGGGGCGGGGTGGGGTGAGGCAGACTGAATCCCTCTCCAGGGATGTTTAATGATAAAAGGGGAGTCATGGTGCTCTCTCTGGCTGCTGGCCTTCCCTCTCTGCCTCCCCCACTCATCCGACCACTCTGCATTATCACGTTACTTTCATTTTATAAGGGCTCAGGAAGTAATGGAGCTGATAATCTGCCATTCCTCTCCTCTCCTTCAGCAGGCTACAGCTGAGTAATCAAAGAGACTTGAATTTCAGCATCATAGAACATATTCAGGCACATCTTCTCATTTACCCTGGTCAGGATGTTTATTCTCATGAAATAACAAAAAACAAATAGTAGTCTCTTTTGTGATACATTACTAAAATATATCTAATTGTTGCCGGTGTTATGAAGGTTTACTTACTGCTCTAAATCTACTCAGTCTCAGTGGTTTAAACCTAAGTATTGACACCCAGCAGCATGGAGGGATCATTCAGCAGATCCAGATTGATTTTCTTTGTTTCTCTTTTTTATTGAGCTGATGGTAAACACTGTCCTATGGCAGTTCATGAATTACTTACAGAATATGTAAACGAACAGAAGAAAACATGATTCTTCTCATGTTTATGGAGAAACCTAGAAGTTGGAGTGTTGCAAGAATTTAAAACTTGTCAAAACTTCCAGAAGTGTCTCCTCTCTGGCTG
>SSNR01000408.1:267985-347755 GCA_006937965.1 Callopanchax toddi | reverse complement strand
CACGATCCGCTAATGGCTTCCAGCCACAGACTGGGAGGATAGCGGCGCTGCCCGACCAGCTCCAGAAAAACAACCAAACACCGCAAACCAGCCTCCAGCGACCGCAACTCCTACGTGACGTCACACATCACGGTGTTTCCTCCCGTTAGCAGCACAACACCAACATATTGCACCTCATCATCATCATAACCCGCATCCTTTCTGTCGGGCTTTTATAAAAGTCGACGCATGCACGCGCGATTTAAAGAGATGCGCGCGAGAGCATCGTGCATGATTATTATCAGGTTTCTATCAGAGGGAGGAGGACGGGGTCGCCCTGCAGCCACAGGAACAACAGCCTCAACCATTACCCTGACTACGGGTACGGGTAGAGGCGCGCGCCAGGAAAACACCGTCCAACGCCCAGTTTGTCTAGAAAACATCCTCTGAGTGAACTCACCTCAGCCCCCGAACCCCGTCGAGTTAGTGATGTCTGCTGGGACTGGCTCCTTTTGTCAGGCTGCTCGGGGCCTCAGCTGATACCAGCTCACTGGACCCTGGTGTGTTTTTTTCCCATCGCTCAGTGCGCCTGGTTCAGCCCACTGCCACGCCTTTCCAGGCTGACACCCAAACGCTCCCCGTCAGTAGACTGCAGAGCTCTGAGGCCCACGCACACTGGTGGATTCCTCCCAGTGCCTCCTAACACGACCAGCTGAGATCCAACACGAAAATAAATGACACCAATCAGGCGCCACCTCCTGTTCTAAAGGAGAGCCTGCTCATCAGGCTCAGGGTATTTTACATTTATACCTCAAGGATCTGCTAAGTAAACCGTTAATAATTATTATAAACAATAATGTAACCATTAATATTATTAGTGTTTTTGTTGATATGTGCTGCTGTTTATTTAACCCTCAGCATCATCAACCTTTAAACTTCCACATAAAAAGATTTTTATGAACATTTCTATATTATTAATAATAATATTGTAAGATCATGCTTAACATTTTATTCAAACACACTCATTGTGTTAGAATTTTGTAGTTTTATAGTTTTTCTCTTCAGTCAAGTTGAGCACATTTTTAAAAGGATATGATGTGTTGTGGTTGACCTGCCAGTTAAAGGGTTAAACATGTTCCCTTCAAATAAAAACTATACAAATCATTCTATATTTACATCAGTCCTGCTCTGAACTACCACACTGACGACCACTTTGAGGATTTAACCCTTTAAATGCCAGTTTGATTGTTATTTATGAAAAACACAAAAACTCTTTTGTTTTTAATAAGACATGTTGTTGCAGATTTTTACATTTTTTACTCTCGGAGTAGAACTGCTGCTCTTCCATGTCAGGTAAGTAAGTAACGTTTATTTATTGAGCACCTTTTACAGACATAAATCATAAAAAAAACAAAATTAAACATTAAAAGACAAAGATGAAATAAAAGTCTATTAAAAGAAATGAAAATAATAAAACGAATTAAAAATATCAATAAAAACACATAATGATCGAAGGACAAATAGAGGAACACCAATGGAAGAACATCAAAGATTTAATTCAAAGCAGTTTTAAATAATTGGGTCTTCAGCTGCTTTTTAAAGATGTCCAGACTGTCTATACAGACCCCTGAAAGTTAGAGTCAGGATTTTAAAATGAATTCTACATTTAACAGGTAACCAGTGCAGAGACCTCAGAATAGGAGTGATGTGATAGAGAGGAGTCAGCTGAGGTGGGTTGGGCATCTGGTCAGGATGCCTCCTGTCTGACGCCTCCCTGGGGAGGTGTCTGATGCATCCTGTCAGCAGGAGTCCCCCAAGTCGACCCAGGACACGCTGAGGACTATATAGGCTGGTCTGGAACACCTTGGGGTCCCACTGTCCAGGTGGACGCAGCTAGAGGACAGTCTGGGCTTCCCTATGTGAATATACTGCCCCCGCAACCCGGGTCCAGATAAGCAGAATGCAGCCAGGTCAGGTGTGTTGTGTCTAAAAATGCCCATGATGCATCATTCCTTTTTATGCAGCATCAGTTTAATCAGATCCTTGACTTATCCAAGACTGATATAAATATTTCTCCCACAGCCAGACACAAATATTTTAATAGAATATAACTAGTTTTAATTTAAATTATTTTTGCCTATCAAACTGTCATTTAATGTTTACAATACTGACGATAACAAAATATTTCTATTTATTGTAAATATCTATATTGACACATGAGGGCTAAAAACTAGGAAGAACCCTTTAATACTCAGATCAGAAGAGATGCTGCTGCAGATCAGTGACAAATGAGCGACTCCAGTATTTTTCTCTGCTGCACTAAAAAGTTATACTGATGCATTAGAACACCACCTGTTTGTAAACCTCGATCATTCACGTTCTTTTCTTTAAGTTCAACCAAACAATGTCCAAATTACTATTCCACTCTACCTGCCACTTCAGCAGCATAAACACCATAAAATAAGTACAAATATTTAGAGGTGTTTAAAGTATATGTCAATATGGTTACACTTTTGTATCTCATGTATTTTGCATGAAAATGCTAACAGATTGTGTCTGTTCTCTCCAACACGTTAGGAGTGACAAAGTGTTGTTCTGTCAGCCTTAATGCATGAATTAGTGATTGAATAATTTTAGGAGGTATCCAGTAGGTTCTTACCTAAAGCTACTTATTTAGTCTTTTTAAAGCTTCTTCTTAGTTGAATTTATATTTCATGGTTGTGCCTGAAAGTAGCTGATTCTGTTAGCTGCTAACAGCTGATTGAAGATAAAGAGAAATGCTTATCTCTCCTTACCTAATCATGGCTTGTTATTAAGGCATGGGGTGGTGGGTCCCAAAACCAGACCAGTGGAGAACCACTGATTTACACCACCACACTTAATCATTTACAGCATAAATTAGTGGAATATCTGTAATACAACATCTTATTTCTACCAGAATAACATGTGTGACGTGACACTGACAGCAGATTTTAAATAATAATAATAATAATCTTCATGATTTGCTGCCACCTTTATGAGATTTGCATTGTTATAAGATGGCAGAAATCTACTCTGTAACTGACTCCACTCTGTGTAATTGTTAAATCTGCTCAGAGCTCATCACAGTTTCTCCAAACTGAAATAGTTCAATTAGTTAAAATTAGTTGTTTATAGCCTTTCTGCAAGAAACCCACTTTAAAAGATGGAAAGTGTCTTTTTTATTTTTATAATAGCACTAAACACTTAATGGAAAAAATTGAAAAAAGAACATATTTACATCCCACAAAAACACAATGTAAATATTTTTTTATTAGCACATCTTGAACTAATTGTATGGTAGTACAAAGCAGTGAACTATCTTGTGACTTCTTGGTCTTTGGTTTCTGTTTTGGCTGAAAAAAAAAACTCGCCCTCTTGTGGCAGTTTTGTGACATTACAACTAGCATTTTTTAGAGGGCTTTGATATGAAAAACCTTGAAAAATAAACAGTAAAATAAACAACACCAACTTTAATGTAAAACCATCATTCAGCCGTACTTAGGATATGTTAACATGCTGTAATTTTTAAAGAAACTCGTTATAAATCAAGGTAGTAATGTTTGAAAACAACTAGCTAGTGTATTCAGCAAGGATGGTAGTATGCTGATAAACTTTTAACGGTTTTGAAAATTAAGTTGCTCATTAATGGTTCAATAAGTTATATATTATAAGTTTATATATATATATATATATATATATATATATATATATATATATATATATATATATATATATATATATATATATATATATATATATATATATATATATATATATATTTTTTTTTTTTTTTTTTTTTTCTATTTCCTTCCATTTTACTGGCTCCAAATCAACCAACTTAGTGCCAAATGCTCTATGGTAACTTTCCACCAGAGGGCGCTAATTAAACACGGTTGACGCTGAGCAGCTAATGTATACAGCCGAATAAGAAGCTGCCTGTGTTTTGTGTGTTTTGCTAAACTCTCCGACAAAAATCAAAGGTAAGACCAGACAAAGAACATAAATAAGTGAGCCGTTTCCCCTTTTTTCAGCGTATCTGTTCATACCAGACTTTTGAACATGACTGAGTCGTTTAGAACAGGATGAGTCGTGCTGGACTTGTGTTGCTAACTTGCACTTTAGCCATAGCTGTAAAATGTAGCTTTATTTTATTGGTTTGACACTCAGGCGATGTTTGAGCCGTTTGTTCTAATAAAACCTAAACTGAATTCAGACATTTAGAAGCGGTTCCTGTCTTTAGGACATGGATAGTATGATGATTTATCATGCTAATGCCTTTACCTCTAAGCCCTGTAAACCAGATTTAGTTTAGGTATTTAGATCATTTAAAATAACTTTAATATAAATCATACTCACAAACATCTGTTATATTTTTATTTTTGTCTATAAAGTTTTAGAATAGCATCATACATTCGGCTTGAACAAGTTTCTTTAATATTGAAGTGGGGTTTTTATTTTTACCTTAAATTGTTAATCATGATTCAACAGTTTTAACAAAATCAGAACTATTGTCATTTATTTCCTTTTGTCAAAGCAAAATGTTGTTGAATTTGAGTTGTTTCTATTCGAGCCATGTCTAAAGACAACTTACCAACTTGTTACCAAAAACAAATGAAGGTCAGTGGCACAGACAGATCCAAACCTCACACTACTCTTTAAAATATGTAGCTGTAAGAAATCAGTGGTTAGTGTTAGACACATTAAGGAGTCTAAAAACATCAGCTGAGTAATGTCTGATTTGGAAACCAGCTCACCGTTGTGCCATAAGGGTCACCAGATTGTGTCTTAAATCCTTAATCTGAGGTAGCTCCTGACTTTGCAGCTAAACAGGAAACACTTGCGTCTTCCTTTTCTTTATATAATCATTTATTTAAAGAATTGTAAATGTCAACCCTAAATTTATCTTATCAGTCTCCAGAGGGAGGTTATGTTTCTGAACTTTGGCCTCAATCCTCTTTTATGTGTAATGTGTTTGGAGTCCCAGCTGATGCCGGACTAAGCCTGAGCTGAGAGGAGATCAACAGTGAGCAAGAAGCCTGCTCACTTATGTTACTACAGCAATACTCAGGGCACTTAATAGAAAGTCTGTCATTAACTGTAGCAGAAAGATTTTGTTAATATCTATCTGCTCATTTTCACATGCTGTCTTCCACTGTCTGCTTGCCAGGATGGCACAGTGGGGTGCTGTCGTCTCTATAATTGCTGCTCTTGGAGGAGCGGCCCTGTTAGCATCTGTGCACAAGATTGATGAGGGGCATACTGGAGTGTACTACAGGTGAGCCTGCAGAATGCATTTACTGAAACTGAACTGATGTGATTCTAACGAATTTATGATGAGCTCTGTAGCAGTTAAACAGTAATTACTGTAAACACCTGGGAGTATGTGCCTTTAGCTGCTTCACTAGTACTGACAGGTCATGTTTTGATTGCAGGCAGCTGATGTAAAACTATTCATTGGCTCAGTGAGGCTCTTACACAAAGTTACACTTTCTTAGGAAGATCTAAAATTCTTCGATGTCGCATTTCCACAGAACGTGGACTTGTAGGTGTGTCGAGACAGATTAGAAAAACAAATCAGGCACTAAGTTGTAATCAAGTAATTTTCCTTCTTTTTTTCCTCTGAATAAGGATTTTTTACATTTTTCAGAATGTATTAGTTCTGACTTATCCGTGTGTGTGTGTGTGTGTGTGTGTGTGTGTGTGTGTGTGTGTGTGTGTGTGTGTGTGTGTGATGCAGAGGTGGAGCTCTCCTGACTACAACCAGTGGCCCAGGTTTTCATCTCATGCTTCCATTCATCACCACCTACAAGTCTGTTCAGGTCAGTAAGGTTGCGTTTGGCTCTTCTGCGTTCTGTTTGATGTCTTTCACACATCATTGAGGTTCCAGTTGTTAAAGGAATATTTGGGTCATAATGAAGGTGTGTTTTATCAGTTATCTACAATAAGAACTACACCGCCCTCACACAAAGCATGCAGAGTAGAAACAGGAAGTAGTCCTCTGACCAGAGTCATACTCATGACTATGGTTTAGGAGAGACACTGCTGCCGAACGGTGACAAATGTGCAGGATTTTTTGGGGATATTTGAAGGAATGAGTGATTTATTTAAAACAACTTTTGCTCACAAAGTCATACTGATGCATTAGAACACTTTATTACCTGTTTGTAAACCTCTACAATTTAGCATGAGACTGTTTTAGTGTGTTTCAATCCAACAACACCCGACTTACTGTACCTGCTTCAGCAGCAGCATGCACCTGTATTGTGCTTCGTCAAGTTCAAGGATTCCAAAGTGCTTCACACCACCATCAGTCATTCACCCACTCTCACACGCTGATGGCGGTAAGCTACATTGTAGCCACAGCGGCGCTGAGTCAGACTGACAGAGGTGAAGCTGACAGACACAGGCGCCACCGGACTCTACAACCACCATCAGCAGACAGTGTGGGTCAAGTGTCTTTCCCAAGGACACAATAAAGTGACCCGCCAGGAGCTGGGACTGAACCGACAACCTACTGAACTACTGCCGTCTAAATAACTGATAGCACGCCACTTCACAATGACAAGTCTTTTTTGTATTAATATGGCAACAATTACCGACACCGATTTGATGTGAACTGATCGACATCTTACAGAAAAATCTAAATCCTTTAATGACACCTTCTATGTTAGACATCCTCTGCCCTCATTGGGGGGGGGGGGCGTACTGCTCCAGACCTCTTGTATCTGATTTAAATGATCCAACAAAATCCTAAGAGAAATACATAAACATCATCTAGCTGTATGGCAGTGATCACTGACTCTTCTTCTAATGAGTGTTTAACAGACTTCTTCAGAACTTCAGGTGTGTTGAAGCAGGGAAACACCTAAAACCTGCTGAATACCACTGATCACAATCATTAAAGGCACACTATGTAACTTTTTCATATTTTTTAATTTTTTTCCTTGAGCCAGTATGTGTTAATCTGACCCTTCACAGGGTTAGTGAAAACTCACTCAGCCCCATCTGCTGCTTGTGTCCAGGATACTACGTTTACAACGTCCAGTCTGGTGCCCTGAAGTCTCACAAAGTCACGTATCTCACGAGGGTTAGGCTAACCCAATGTGGCTAGCTGTTATGCTAGCATCAAAGTGTTTTTAGCTCATGATTCTTGATTTTTTTCCCATCTCTCCCTGCTTGAACACAGCTGATTTCTTTTAATGAGTGATGAACCGCTCCAGTAGAAAGCTATGAAGGCTGAGGAGTCATTTCAACAGATAGATTCAGGTGTTTCTGAACAGAAACAAATGGTTGCTAACATTTTTACAACAGTGACTTAAAACAGACACTAGGGGGTGCTAAAAACAAGCCAAAACTGCCTTTAAAAATAACATTCTGAGATTCTAATAGATCTGCAACTGAGTAGACTTATCATTATTTCTTTTTATAAAACCTAATAGAAAAATGTACCACATGTGTGAGTATATTTGTGCATAAAAAGAAACTGCAAATAACAGCACTTATTGAGTTTTTTGGGAGCAGTGATGATTATCAAGTCTGTGTGGAAAACCTGGTTGTGGCCAGTTTATGGTGGAATTGTGTCCTTTACACTATTTATTATGGTCCCAACAGCTCTCACTGGAACCTTCAGTTTAGAAACTCCTCTGTAACCAGCACCATCAGGATGTTTTACTACATTAAGGTTGTGAAGGTCTTCTTGAGAAGATATCGTGAGACGTTTCTAGTGTGACACCTTGGTAATGAGACCTGTATTTTTAGGCCAGCTGCTGGAACAGAAGCAGCTGATGTTGATTTGCTCTATAAGGCAGGAATTCTTTCAGCTGGTGTCACGACTTTCCACAACTTTTACCTTCGTCATGTTTTCAATATGTGTTCTGACGTTCCTTACACATAACTTTATGAGCATCAGTTTGATTTTGTTGAATGTGTTGATTGGATGGGTTGTCAATAAAACCTTTAGAAATATATTTACTTCTTCTGATGTGTTTAATACATACACACATTTGTAAATATGTAAATCATCACCACAGTAATATCTTGAAAACTCAGCTTGTGTGTGACAAGTGTTTGAATTTTATTGTGGCAAAGGTGTAAGAACCTTGTGTTCCAGACATGTTTCAGGTCTGCTGCAGGAAGCTGCATGTTTCCTAGAAACAGGCAGGAAGATTCCTGTAAGAAGAAGTAAATAATGAGCACTGAACTGTGGCAAACAGCGGACGACTCAGCAGTCTGCCTGTCCCCTTTGTTACTCTGAGAAGCAAAATGAAAGAATCTTCTCAGCCGTTAGCTAATGCCCACCACTCTTTCAGAACTAATCTAAGACACCAGTACTCTGTATTATTTACCACTTCTGGGAAGGTTACACTGTTGAGTTTGTGTTGATTCAGCTTTTCGTGGTGAATCGTTGTTTGTTCGGGCAGCGGGCAGCTCTAAAACAGTTCAGTTTTTTTCAGAGTGACCTGGTTTCAGACACTAATGATGGATTTGGATTTTATTTTAGTAACTATTTCAGAGAAAATTTAAATAAAACATGAGACACTAGCAGTCTGAACTTATAAAAGTTTTTTTCTTTCAGACAACTCTGCAGACGGATGAGGTGAAGAACGTACCCTGTGGTACGAGGTGGGTTTGCTCTTTTGATCGACCACATCCCATATAGACACTCTCACTGTGCATGTGATTGACGGTACACCAGTTCATTATTGCTCATAAATGCAGCCTTTGTTTTACTCTGGTGTTTGATTAAAGGGATATTCTGTGTTTTTCTTTCAGTGGAGGAGTGATGATTTACTTTGATCGCATAGAAGTGGTGAACTACCTCATTCCATCAGCAGGTACACAGTACATGGACGTTATTAGACACTGTTAGTTTGCTGATGTCTAACTCCAGTACTCGTTTCCCCTGCAGTCTACGACATTGTGAGGAACTTCACGGCGGACTATGACAAGGCTTTGATTTTTAATAAAGTGCACCATGAACTCAACCAGTTCTGCAGTGTTCACTCACTCCAGGAGGTCTACATCGGCCTGTTTGGTGAGTGTGAAGGATGTTGAACCGGTTGTCATCTAGCTCTAAGTTCTGTGTTCTCATCCATCTCGTTACATTCAGCTCGCTCCAGTGAATGCTAAACTTTAGTTTGAACCATCGATGTGATTCAGGGCTTGAGCATCAGATGTTTTCTGAATAGCTCTGAATCTCATGTGCAGCTATTATATCAGGCATTACACTTTTTGGGTATTTGTGATGTGTAGCCATAGCAACAGGAGGCTAGTCTACAAGAGGGAGCAGCTAATTGACATCTCAAAAGCTCAAATAAAACCCAAATGTGTCCCAAAATCCCAGATGAGGTAAAGAGGAGGAGACGTGGATGTGGAAGGATGAAGTTTAAACCACCACTTCTGTTGATCATAACGGGGAACGTGAGATCTCTCACGAATAAGATGGACAATGAGGACCCAACCAGAGTATTAGGAGTACAGCATCACATGTTTGACTGAGACGTGACTGCAGGATCACTTCCTGACTCCAGTGTCTCTCTTCCTGGCTCTTAGACGATACAGACAGATTTAGAGGAGAGGAAAAAGCGAAGGCTGTGGATTAGCAATAACAGATGTTCTAATCCAGGACATGCTGCTGTGAAATGTCATCTCTGCAGTCCAGATTTTATACTTTTATCCTAATTCAGCAACAGAGTGTCTTCAGTCAGAGGTTTCCTCAGATCTTCTGCAACACAGACCACTACAGAAGATCCTTCCTGCCCACAGCTTTTAAAACTAGGAGTTACTTAAATCCCGTCTGGGGTTGATAAAGTCTTTTATGTTGTTGATTTGAGCTTCATAACTCACAGCTCTGTGGAGCGTCTGCGCCCGGCGCTGTGAGTTATTTATGCAGGGTGAACGGGTTCATTGTCACAGTGTTGTTGTTCTGTCACATCGTGGATGTTAAAGAGTTTTTCTAAGGAATGAGAGCTAGAGGTCAGGCAGCAGAAGGGGGAGGAGAAGCATTTATTAAGAAACAAACAACAAATAATCAGTGGTCTTTGCAGATATAAATATATGTATATAAAGAATTTTTCTTTTTCTTTCTTTCATTTCAATTTCCAACTTTTAGAAAACTAAAGTATCAACACAGCGTCTTCATCAGAATATTCTCATCCCATTCTGATGAAGACACTGTGTTGATACTTTAGTTTTCTCAGTAAAAGCTGGACATTTCGACATACTCCGGGTCTTTTTGTTGTATTGTATTTGTCCTTTTCAGTGTGAGGCACCTGATCCAGCCATTTTATGACAGATGGTGCTCAGACTAACCTGATTTGTGGTTTATGTTTTTTCTTTGTGTCATGAAGGTCCAAGAGCTGGTAAACTCTTCTGCAGCCAAAGTAGCCTATAACCTCCTTACTGGCTGTGCAGGAAGACTTTACATGCAGTTAGGGATGCACCGATACTGGATCGATCCCGTCGGTGCTGATCCAGGCCTTTAACTGAAAATATTTAACACACTTTATCCTGATTATGAGCAGAGCAATAATGTGGCAAACGACATTACTTTACATTGTAACTCACAAATGACAAATGTTAGACCGTTTTAAGGGTTTTCTGGTTTAAGTAATATTATGTTTGAGGTTTATTATGTCTGATATTTTAGTGTTTGCATTCGTATCAGTGGATATCGGGTATCGACCGATCCACAAAGCCCAAATATCAGGATCGGTATCAGGAATGAAAAAGCTGGATCGGTACATCTCTAGTTAGAGTCTAATCCTTTTCACTTTCAGACAGGGTTTCTCACCTAATACCACGGTTTTGAGGGTGTGTGGGTAAATTATAAAAAGATTATTTCATGTTTTAAAAAAAAAAAAAAAAAAGCTCATCTACTTCTTCCCCAAACAGACCAAATTGATGAAAACCTAAAGTTGACGCTACAAGAAGATCTGACCTCCATGGCGCCTGGGATCATCATACAGGTACAGTTAGAGCAGAGGCGCTGTTAGGATTTACAGACGTTGGGGGCTTTGCCCAGTAAAGATGCGTTTTAATTTTCCTATAACAATTCATTTTCAATCATTGTTTTAAACCATTTAAAAGCTAATTAACATGGGGCCCTCTTTTAGTGAAATAACTTTATTTGCATAAAAATGTAAATCAAGCCTGTTTCAGACTCATGACCGTTTAGAGGTGTGTTTGTGTGCATTTCATTCAGACTTGTCGGCTAATCTCTGCTTACGCTGTGGGACCTCTTGAGTTTAAGTGCTGTGTTAAATCAATGCTGTTCGTTGTGACGGTGTGTTGATTATTTGTCTGTTGGTCTGATGGGGGCAGCAGCAGGAGAGGCCTGCTGTCCTACCATTTGAGTTTTGCATGCATGATAGAAATAGTTTTTTTAATAATAAACAAAAATATTAAGCTAAATATGATTCTTCATTCTGTAACCTGAGGAATCGTTAACTCGGTGAGACGCAGCAGTCTGTACTGAGTCATTAGATCAGCTCTGCTTCAGACTCTAGATTTACCGTAATTTCCGGGCTATAAGGCGCACCTGAATATAAGCCGCAGCAGCTAAATTTGGGGGAAATTGCAGATTTGTCCACACATAAGCCACACCTAACTATAAGCCGCGGGTGTTTTAATGTTTAGTTACCATATGTATGTGTGTGTGGGAGGCCACTTAGAGGCTACTCTCACACCCACATACCTTTGTCTGTTTGTATGTGAATACGGTTGTTGTCTGCTCTGAGGACACAGCCTACTGTTCGTATGTAAATGTTTTACCACCTTGGGCAGCTACTGATTGCTGCTTGAACTGAGAGAAAGCCGGAGCGGCCCAACCGGTTCCAGCAGCACTAGCTGGCCTCACTGTTCCTTAATGTTTAATTACTCTATATATGAGTTCCTGCTACCACAGAGGGGATTGTTGGGACAGAGATGACTGTTTGGGAACTATTGTATCAAAAATAAGCAGCCTACCGTGTCATCGTCTTCCTCCTCCTGCGTACTAAAACCACCAAAATCCTCATCGTCAGTGTCAGAAATGAACAGGTCCAGAATCGCCTCCTCAGCCAGTCTCTCTCCTTTGTTGTCCCTCTAAAAACCAATAAAATCCTCTTCCTCTTCATCAGTTTCGGAGTAAAACAGCCTCCGAACGAGGGCTCCATAAGCTATTGCGTAATCCTCTAATATGGCCACGCGTCGCGTTTGTGCATGCGCACGTAATGAACGTGACTGCGAGGTAAACGCACGTACGTAAAACACGCAAAAGCTTTATGAATCGCGGTCACGTAAATTACGTGCGCATGCGCAAATGCGACACACGGCCATAGAAGTGGATTGCGCAATAGCTGATTGAGCCGTTCGGAGGCTGTTTGATTCAGACACTGACAAAGAGGAAGAGGATTTTATTGGTTTTCAGAGCGACAACAAAGGAGAGAGACTGGCTGATGAGGCGATTCTGGGCCTGTTCGTTTCTGACACTGACAAAGAGGATTTTGATGGTTTTAGCACGCAGGAGGAGGAAGACATAACAAGGTAGGCTGCTTATTTTGATACAGCAGTTCCCAAACAGTCATCTCTTACTCTCCATCATCATCACGCAGCAGTCCAGTTTTTCAAAACATACTTTGTTGTGCGCTGGTGCTTTGATAGCGCCCCCTTGGTAGCCGTTAGCTGAGCCACAGATAAGCCGCACCGTTGTTTAAGGCGCAGGGTCCAAAGCAAGGGAAAAAAGTAGCGGCTTATAGTCCGGAAATTACGGTAATCAAAACACATTTTTATTTTTACTTTAAGTTTTGTCGCCATCTTTGTGTCTCACCATAATGGTCACAACACAACCAGTGATGGAATTTCTCACTAATAATGGGACTGGAATAAAACCTTTGCTAACATTTAGTATTTCCTAGACTTTTCCAGCCTCTGTAGCCCTCCTGGGTGATTCTCAAAACAACACAAGATGTTACATTTTAGGGCCTTTAAAGGACATTCAGTGTTTTAATACATTATAATCATTGATTTCACTTTTATTTTTACTCACATGTACACACATTTCACTCCTGACTGTTTAATTTTAACAGTCTCGTCAGTGTTTTATTTCCTGTAAGTCTCCTCACTCAGTTGAAATAACAGTTACAGTCTCTTCTGGGAAGAAACATTATTCCTGGGATAAAATACCTCTCCTTTCCCCCCTGGCAATTTCCCTGATGGTGAAAATGTCTTTTTATAGTCATTGCACTCCTGGGGTTATTTTTTTATCTTCACAAATATGAAAGTTTTTTTCCCTCTCTGACTCTGTCCTACAGGCGGTGCGTGTCACTAAACCCAATATCCCAGAGAGTATTCGTAGGAACTACGAGCTTATGTAAGTTTTCTTTTTACTTTCTCCTTAACAAAGGCTCCCTGTGTTGTTTAGACATGAAGCATGTCTGACTCTGGCTGGCTAAGGCCAGCTATGGTCTCATGAATCAGCAGTTTAGTCATGAAACAATAAACCTTCATTAGTTTAAAGCCATACTCAGTAGCCAGGTAAACAAACGAGGTCTCGCTAGCTAGTTTACAGAAACACGTCTTGGTGCACTTACCCCTCCCGTCGGGTAAAATCCATACGCCAGCCTCCCGCCGACATAGGACCACGGTTTGCAAAGGTGACAAAGCAGAGTCTAACTCCAGCCGCAGAAATGTTCCCCCAGCTTTTCCTCTTTTCACCTCCAAACGCTTTTAGTTTTCTGCTAGCTGAAAAGGTGTTTTTTGGGGGGGACTCTGGTATTTTTATCTTAAAATGGAAGAGCTAACAGCCAGCTCTGTCCTACTTCTACTTTCACTTTCACTTCCGGGATGTTCTGCCCCAAAATGTGTCCGGGCGGATTAATGCCAATCCAAGCAGTGAGGAAATGCGGCAGACAGACAGCTGGATTGTCCAATCCTATCGTTCGGTCCGAATGATACGATTGGCTGAAGTTTTTAGAGAACTGTGGGACAACTACTTTATTGATTTCTTTCGGATTTTTCGATTTACCAACATAAATAACAGGAATTCTTCTGTTTGGATTTGTTCAGCTGATGAAATTACTGGAAGTAGTTTCATCATGTCGTACATCATTCATTCATTCTTTATTAGCATTATATACAGGCTGCTTTATGGTGCTTGAAATCCTTAAAAACGTTTGACATTTAGTGTGATATTTTCAGTATTTTGAAAGTGCTTGAGTTTTTTAATGAATGAATGAATTTAGTGACATGCAAGATGTGTTTTCTTAATCCTTAACACAGTTCATGTGTTTTTTAAAAAACTGCTTAGAGCTTATAACAAATATACTTTCCACTGTTACCTGTATTAATGGAATCAGTTTGAACTGGTTACCTGTATAAATGACACCTGTCTACACTTTCAAACAGTCAGATTCCAGCCTCCACTTCGCCAAATGCTTTTTGCCCCACTGTGTTTTTGTTATATAAATATATACAAACTAAAACAAATCATTATATATTTGTTATATTGACTTTAGATAATAGTTCAGTTTTTAAATAAAAAACAAAAAGCGATAAATATGGCAGACATTAAAGGAATAATATACAATAATAATAGATGTCAACTGATATGCCTGTATTTTATAAATCAGGACATATTGGATACATTCATTCATTTTCTTTGTTTTGGTTCATAATTGAGTTTATTGTTCTTAAAAGTTACTGTCTAAGAGGTTTTGTGAAAGTGGAAAAACACAAGGTGGTTAAAGAAATCTAGATAAACACCAACAGTAGGGCGATAGTTAAAAGGAAGAACAGCATACGGCTCATAAAAAAGCATAAGTCTTGTTTTTATCATCAGCCACTTTGGTTTTAGTCTCAGTCTAATTGCTGATTAGTTTTAGTGACATTTTAATCATGTCTAATCATGTCATGTGATAGTTTTAATCCAGTTTTAGTCGACGAAAACTCAAAAAAGTTTTAGTCTAGTTATAGTTTAAAAATATTTAATCCTTTAACAAAGGACCCTTCATGGAGACACAATCAAAGAGTCTGAGTACCCGGCCCGGAGGGTTACCGGGGTCTCACCCTGGAGCCAGGCCTGGGGTTGGGGCCCGTGGACGAGCGCCTGGTGGCCGGGCTTTCGCCCATGGGGCCCGGCCGGGCCCAGCCCGAACCGGAGACATGGGCTCATCCAACTGTGGGCCCACCACCTGCAGGAGGAGAGTGAAGGGTCCGGTGCATTGTGGATCGGGTGGCAGACCGAGGCGGGAGCTTTGGCGATCCGATCCCCGGACGGGAAAACTGGCTATCGGGACATGGAATGTCACCTCTCTGGCGGGGAAGGAGCTGGAGCTTGTGGAAGAGGCTGAGCGATACCGGCTAGATATAGTCGGGCTCACCTCGACACATAGCGTTGGCTCTGGAACCCGAGTCCTGGAGAGGGGTTGGACACTTTTCTTTGCTGGAGTTGATCCGGGTGAGAGGCGGAGGGCTGGGGTGGGCTTTCTGTTAGCCCCAAGACTCTCTGCCTGTATGTTGGGGTTTACCCCGGGGGACGAAAGGGCAGCTTCCCTACGCCTTCGGGTTGGGGAACGGGTCCTGTCTGTTGTTTGTGCTTATGCACCAAATAGCAGTTCAGAGTACCCACCCTTTTTGGAGTCTCTGGGACGAGTGCTGGATAGCGCTCCTACTGGGGACTCCATAGTCCTGCTGGGGGACTTCAACGCTCACGTGGGCAATGACAGCCTGACCTGGAGGGGCGTGATTGGGAGGAACGGCCCGCCCAATCTGAACCCGAGTGGTGTTCTGTTATTGGACTTCTGTGCAAGTCGCAGTTTGGCCATAACGAACACCATGTTCGAACATAAGGATGCCCATCGGTACACCTGGTACCAGGGCAGCCTAGGTTACAGGTCAATGATTGACTTTATAGTTGTATCATCTGACCTGAGACCGTATGTTTTGGACACTCGGGTGAAGAGAGGAGCGGAGCTGTCAACTGATCACCACCTGGTGGTGAGTTGGATCAGATGGCAGACCTGGTAGACCCAAACGTATAGTGAGGGTCTGCTGGGAACGCCTGGCAGAAGAGCCTGTCAAGATGGTCTTCAACTCCCACCTCCGGCAGAGCTTCGACCGCGTCCCGAGAGCAGTGGGGGACATTGAGTCCGAATGGGCCTTGTTCCGCTCTGCGATTGTTGAGGCGGCTGTTGCTAGCTGTGGTCGCAAGGTAGCCGGTGCCAGTCGTGGCGGTAACCCCCGTACCCGCTGGTGGACACCAGAGGTTAGGGGAGCCGTCAGGCTGAAGAAGGAGGCCTACAGGGCGTGGCTGGTCTGTGGGTCTCCAGAGGCAGCAGACAGGTACCGGCGGGCCAAGCGAAGTGCAGCAGTGGCAGTTGCCGAGGCAAAATCTCGGGCGTGGGAGGAGTTTGGCGAGGCCATGGAAAAAGACTATCGGTCGGCTCCAAAGAGGTTCTGGCAAACCGTCCGGCGCCTCAGGGGAGGAAGGCAGCAACTCGCTCACACTGTTTACAGTGGGGACGGGGAGCTGCTGACGTCAACTGGGGCTATAGTCGGACGGTGGAAGGAATACTTTGAGGAGCTCCTCAATCCCACCGACGCGCATTCCGAGGAGGAACCAGAGCTGGGAGACCTGGGGACGGACTGTCCAATCTCTGGGGCAGAAGTCGCTGAGGTAGTCAAACAACTACGCAGCGGCGGAGCCCCAGGGGTGGATGAGATCCGACCTGGGTATCTCAAGGCAATGGATGTTGTAGGTCTGTCGTGGCTGACACGTCTCTGCAACATTGCGTGGTCATCGGGGGCAGTTCCTATGGAGTGGCAAACCGGGGTGGTGGTTCCCATTTTTAAGAAGGGGGACCAGAGGGTGTGTTCCAACTATAGGGGGATCACACTCCTCAGCCTCCCTGGAAAGGTCTACTCCAGGGTACTGGAGAAGAGGTTCCGGTCGATAGTTGAACCTCAGATTGAAGAGGAGCAATGTGGTTTTCGTCCTGGTCGTGGAACTGTGGACCAGCTCTTTACCCTCGCTAGGGTGATGGAGGGGTCATGGGAGTTTGCCCAACCAATCCACATGTGTTTTGTGGATTTGGAGAAGGCTTATGACCGTGTCCCCAGGGGCACCCTGTGGGGGGCGCTCCAGGAGTACGGGGTGGATGGTCTTTTGTTAAGGGCCATTCAGTCCCTGTACCAGAGGAGTGTGAGTCTGGTCCGCATAGCCGGCAGTAAGTCGGACCTGTTCCCAGTGAGGGTTGGACTCCGCCAGGGCTGCCCTTTGTCACCGGTCCTGTTCATAACCTTTATGGACAGGATTTCTAGGCGCAGCCGTGGTGTGGAGGGGGTTGGGTTTGGTGACAGGAGAATCGCGTCTCTGCTTTTTGCGGATGATGTGGTCCTCCTAGCTTCATCGAGCTCTGACCTTCAGCTCTTGCTGGGGAGGTTCGCAGCCGAGTGTGAAGCGGCTGGGATGAGGATCAGCACCTCCAAATCTGAGGCCATGGTTCTCGACCGGAAAAAGGTGGATTGCCAACTCCGGGTCGGGAGAGAGGTCCTGCCTCAAGTGGAGGAGTTCAAGTATCTCGGGGTCTTGTTCACGAGTGAGGGAAGGAGGGAGCGGGAGATCGACAGGCGGATTGGGGCAGCGTCTGCAGTGATGCGGACGCTGAACCGGTCTGTTGTGGTAAAGAGAGAGCTGAGCCAGAAAGCAAGGCTCTCGATTTACCGGTCGGTCTACGTCCCAATCCTCACCTATGGTCATGAGCTTTGGGTAGTGACCGAAAGAACGAGATCGCGGATACAAGCGGCTGAAATGAGTTTCCTCCGCAGGGTGGCCGGGCTCAGCCTTAGGGATAGGGTAAGAAGCTCGGACATCCGGGAGAGACTCTGAGTAGAGTCGCTGCTCCTCCATATCGAAAGGAGCCAGTTGAGGTGGTTCGGGCATCTGGTAAGGATGCCTCCTGGACGCCTCCCTCGGGAGGTGTTCTGGGCATGTCCTGCCGGCAGGAGGCCCCCAGGTCGACCCAGGACAAGCTGGAGGAAATACATCTTCAGTTTGGCCTGGGAACGCCTGGGCGTCCCAGCTGAGGAGCTGGTGGACTTGGCCGGGGAGAAGGTGGCCTGGGCTGCCCGACTTAGAATGCTGCCCCCGCGACCCGGACCCGGATAAGCGGAGGAAGGCGAGGCGAGGCGAAGTTTGAATTTAGAATCACTCACATCAGTCAATTTTAAAAGTACCATAGGCCGTTTTGGCATTAAACAGGAAAAGTAACAAAAAACATCCGAAACTGATAAAACTACAACAACCAAAGTATTCAGTCAACACTATAAGTACTGGTCTAATATTCAGCCGTAACGATAACAAAGACCTGTCGCTGTTTAATGACTAAAATCACTAATCAGGACTTAAAGCTCATTAGCTTAGCATTAGCTCATTGGTGAGTTTAATGGTGGAATGTGGCGCCACATTTTTAGTAAAACAAAGCAAAAAAACTCACCGTGGAGCTGATTAAATTAGAGCACAATATAAAATCAGTCAGCAGGGTTGTCACAGGCTGTTGAGAATTGACTTTTTGAGTGTGTATTAGATGAGCGCTGCCAGAGACAATAGACTGATCGCCCCAGAACTAATAATGGAAGGGTTCAACCCGGCCATGGTAAAAGATTGGTTGGAAGTGGAGATTGAGTTCACATGATTCACAGCAGAAACTGTACTGTTCCACTACTCCACACACTAACGTTTATGTCTGGTTGACGTAAACTCACAGACGTCTCGTCTCATTTTAGTCATTAGAGTCGCGTTTAGCTCATCAGCGTCTCGTTAACGTGTTGAAAGAAAGGTGTGTTAATGCTATACTTCCATTATAGTTTTCATTGACAAAAACAACACTGTTCGAAACATTCTAAACACCCTCCCATTCTCTATGAAATATGACTCTGTGATTTAGGAGCTTCTAAGGGTAATGAGATATTCTGGTCAACTTTCTTTGAAGTCTGTTGGTGTTGCTCCAAAAGCCCCTAAAACACCTCATCCCTGTAACTGGAGTCACAGGATTTAGTTCCACATGAAACGACATGGAGCTTCTGCAGATGTGCCTGACTGTAAATCAGCTCAGTTTGCTCAGTGCTGGCTGATGATTATTTTAAAAAGCCTCCAGTAATCTGCTTTATTAATCAACCAGCTGATAAATCTACCAGTAATTGTTGAGTCTGCCTGACAGAAGCAGCAGCATGTTTTTGTCTCCTTCTTACTGCAGCATGATTCCATGCAGCTAACTGCCCACTAAGCTCTTTATTCTGGTTCATTTCTACACCAACCAGCATGAACATGACTGACTTGAGGAAAATGATTTTGAGCTGTGAGAGATTTACTGTAGGTTAAGCTGTCCTGGAAAGAAGCTGTCAAAATAAAAATAAAGGATGAATGATCAGCTCTGGTAATAATACACACCACTGGTACCAATATCAGTAATAATCTAATGTATTCCTCATGGATCTAGTTTAAATAACACCATCATAAAAGAGATGTCAGTTAAAATGTTGGCTGAATATGTTTACTGTGGTTTCCCCACAGCGCTGACTTTGTGTGTGAAGATTTCTCTTTTTTTTTTCCTGCTGATTCCAAAGTAAATTAGGAACGGCTGTGGCTCAGTGGGAAGAGATCTGCCAATCACAACGTTGGTGGTTCGATCTCAGCCTCTCCACATGTCAAAGTGTTCTTGGGCAAGACACTGAACCCCATATAGCCCCCCCGATCTGGGAATTCACTGGTGTGAATGTGTGTGTGAGTGGGTAAATGTGACTTTCAGTGTGTAGCGCTCTGAGTGATCTAAAGGACTAGAGAAGTGCTCTATAAGTGCTGTCCAGTCACCATTTAAACTCTGTAGAGCAGTAGAGAGTTGTGGCTGCAGGCTAGAAAAATACTTTATATAAAGATGGACATTGTGTGAAAAAGGCTGCAAGTACAACTAAATGGTAACGACAGTTAATCAAGACAAAGCTGGATTTGTCTTCATTAAACATAAAGTACAATCAGTGCAAGCATACAGTGTCTACTCTAATATCTTTAATAGATAGTATAAAAAATACACCTTGAGATGAATGGCTTCTCATAAATGTACTTCATAAATTCACTGAAGATATAGAAAAACATCATTATCCTGTATGGGTCAAATACTATGTTTCAAATCTATGGTACTTCACTAAAACAAGTTTAAAAGTATCTATAAAAGATTCAAACATGTTTTATATAAGAGTTTTTCCCACTTCCTGTTAATGTTTTACTGATAATACAGTATTATAGGTGGAATTAGCATTTCCTGATAGTCTTCTCTTAAAGGGATATTTGAGTCATTTTGAAGAGACATACTAACCGTCATTTATCTACACTAAGAACCATTTAATTACAAACTTGAACCATTTTTGATGAAAGTACTAACCCTAATACTCCACTGGCCTTCTTTAGGGTCAGACGTTTGTAATAATAGTCTTTCTAACTGGTCTGACTTGATATTGTTGTTACAGAATCTGGTCTCAATAAACAGAAACTTTAAAAAGATGACAGCTTTTACAAACATATCTGAATAAATAAGCCCTGATGTCTTTTCTGACCAGTTGTTTGAACTTATATGAATCAGAAGAGATAAAAACAGTCCACTTTATACACTTCATTTAATACAAATATTTATTCCACTGAGACTGATGGTAAAATCCCAGAGTTAGTGTCCCGACCAAGCATTTTGATCCACGTTTCCATGACGATCCAGAGGCTGGACCAGGGTTCGGAGGTGGACGCTTTTCAGTACTCTGACTCAAACATTTTTTTACCAGAATGAGTTTGATCTTGTTTCAGTGTGAACGCGTCCTGTGGTTGACTACTAATGTTGTTTTAGTCAATCACAGTGATAAACCTTAAAACACATTTTCTTAATTTCTTTACTGTAATGTTGAAACTGCAGCATGAATCAGAGTCTCAAATAAGTTTGTCGTTAATGTGAAACTGTGTGTGTTTGCAGGGAGAGTGAGAAAACGAAGCTGCTGATCTCCCAGCAGACACAGAAGGTTGTGGAGAAGGAGGCAGAGACGGAGAGGATTAAAGCTGTGATCGGTGAATAAAATAAAGAATACGGATCAGCTGACTGTGTTTTACCCTCCACAGGCTGGATGTCAAGTCAGTTTCTTTGTTTTGTAGAGGCTGAAAAAGTGGCACAAGTCGCAGAAATCAAGTTTGGACAAAAGGTCATGGAAAAAGAAACCGAAAAGAAGATCTCAGAGATCGAAGGTTTGTATTTGGCGGTGGAGGAGAAGAGCTTTACAGCACTTTACACCTTCAGGACACACATTTCCTCCTCTACCTGTTGTGGCTCTTGCTTTCATGAGTTCACACCCACACACACACATGCACCTGGATCTCTGTAGAGGAGAGATACCTATAGAATATATACACACATATATGGTCCATGTTTAAATGGTATAATATAGAAACATCAAGTGAATTATCAGTTCACTACATTGGTATAAATAGACCATAATGCATTGCAACCTGAGCTAACAGAGCATGCTAACGCTGACAGCTGATACTAAAGTGATTTTCTGACTGGGTGCTGATCATCTCAGACTCTGAGCTGTAAAGTGTCTCCTGCTCTGTCTGAGCTGCAGGACTGGAGAAGAAAAGTGAAGTTAGTTTAAAATGATTTTGTTCAGAGTAAACGGTGAAGGTGATAAAGATAATAAAGTAAAACACGAGACACATTTCATCCGTTGTACCGCAGTGCAGCTGTATTTGATGATTGACACACATTACAGCTGTTAAACAGCTGTTTGATACAGAAATATTTAATGTCTTCTTCTGAGGATTTTCATTTATGTCTGAATGTTGAAGGTCGTGCTGCAGCTGCCAGTTCATGCTTGTGTCAGTGAACACGTTTCAACAAAGTAGAATGAGTAATAATCACTATCAATATAGCATCAGCGTTATGGATACTAATGATGGTAATTACATTTCCTGTCTAAACCAGTTAAATGATGCATCCATTCAGGTGTTTTATTCAGGTGAAACCTGACCTGAAAACTGTGCAGAAGTACAACATATGCTGCATTCATGTGGTGTTGGAAATGCAAACCACGGAGATGTTCCCTGTCTCCTATATAGGGTACTGTATGTAGGGAGGGGTGAACATTTTGAACCCAGCTGGGGGGTGTAACCTCTGACTGTACAGCCAAACATTCTGCCTGATAAAGGCTCCAGTGCTGTGAAAACTTCATCATCAGCGTTCTCAGATCCATCTGTGTGTCCCACTGTGACTACTCACACTTCTGGTTACTAAGAAGACGGTAAACAATACAAACTCAACAACACTGCGATGTGAAGTGGAGCGTCGGAGCTCATAGATTTAAAAGAAACCTCAGGTTCCTGTGTGTTGTTAGCATAATGGCTCATTTAATTTTAAATGATACTTCCATGAAACTCTCAGAAAGTTGGATGAACTGCAACAACTTTTAAAGTCGGGCACATTCAAGGACAACACACACTCCAGGTGCTAACAGATCCTGTTAGATGTTGCGACATGTTATTTTCGAGGTTTGTCCAAAACTGTGTAACTCTCATATACCAGCTGTGACTTCTGATTGTTTGTCGTTTACAGACGATGCGTTCCTAGCCCGGCAGAAAGCCAAGGCCGACGCAGAGTTCTACACAGCTCAGAGAACCGCCGAGGCCAATAAGGTAGAGACGACTCAAACGCTCATTACATCCTCGATTGATGCCAGAAAACAGTTTGCACATTTTGAGTTCTTCTTCTCCTTCCAGCTGAAATTAACTCCAGAGTACCTGCAACTGATGAAGTACAAGGCCATCGCAGCCAACAGCAAAATCTATTTTGGGAATGACATACCTCAGATGTTTGTGGACTCTGGCTCTGCAGGGAGCGCCATTAAGACCTCCGCAGCACTGGATATAGTTGGTGAGCAGGTCCTGGACCTGGATTAATGAAGACTGGACCACCCAGGGGTGGAGGACTCTCTGGTGGTGGGCAGGAGGCTGCTGCTGGTTCCCAACACAAGCTCTGCTGTCCTGGGCCTGTTCTTCTCAAACACGTCACAAATCACAAGGAAGCAGAGCGTTATCTAGTCGGGCCTTTCATGATTCTACCTGTCCTGACAGAATGACCACACCTAAATCCTGAAGTTTAAGTTAGATAAAGATTGTATTTGTTTTTGGTGTAAAATGCATTCCCTTTAAATGGCACTTAGCCAAACAATATGTTCCTGCTGTTACACAGCTAATAAAATCTGTGCTGCCAGTCCACTTAGCTCTCAGTCCTCATTAGTAAAAAAAAAAAAATCTTTAGAATTAATCTGTGTGGTCTTTATTATTATTATTACTACTACATTCTGTGGTGGAGGTGTAAACTTTTGGCAAGAAGTTTATTTTTAATTTACAGAAACGCACACTAACAACCAGAGTCCTGCTGGGATCAACATGATTCTGGGTTTAGTATCAAAGGCCTGTTTTTCTCTTTTACATCCATTTAAAATCGGTTGTGCTTCTCTGGGCCAGACTGGACTGAAGCCTCCTACCAGGTCCAGCACACACTCCTTGATCATATTATGGTAAAAAGACTGCTTATCTGGCATATTTCTAAATCCACTTAACAGAATTTACTCTAGTCCTGGTCCACCTAGCAGTATGGCTGATGTTCCTGGAGCGTAAAGCTTCACTTTCACCGTTTCTGTGTGCAGCCCGAACATTCTCAAACCAGCATGAACTGAGAAACAAACCAGTTAAAGCAGAAAACACAGTAAAGATAACATGAATGTCTGCTGTTTCTCCTACGTCAAAGAAACATGGAGATATTCGTCACAGCTGACCCCAAATGTGGCGTGTGAGTCAGAATCACCCTCATAGGTTTGTGGATCAGGAGACTTCTAGAATCTGTTTGATTTAAAAGGGTTTTGAGGTTTCTTCCTGCTCTACTTCCTTCTGTAACCTCACCTTCTGAACACACACAGCTTCTGTCCAGTGGAAGGACTCAACAACAGCCTTCCAGGGAATCATCCCAACACATTTCATTCCAAACAGCATGCCTGTTTATTGTTCAGCTGCATGTTGTTCATTAGAAGCAGGACTGGGGGAGAAACAGGACTCCTGATCCCGCCTGGTTTCCCACTGACCTGCTTCATGAATGCAGACCCTGACCAGACTGATGAATGTACTGTGGTAGCAGCTCACTGTCTGACTCAACACGTTTGGCTTTTTTCTCTCAGAGAATCTACTGAAAGTTCACTAAATGTGTCCTGCAGCAGTTTGTCTATTTGTGTGTAGCACATTTATTCACGCTGTACATTTTGTTGTTGATGGTTTTTTTGTCATATCATTTTAAAATCAGTGTTCAACAGGACAAAAGAAGCTTTTTACTGTCGTTTTTATAACCAAACGACTGACGTCTGCTCTTTTCTAGACAGTTTTCATCTTTTTTTTTTTCTGCAAGCTTTCATGGATGTTCTCTGAGAACCACTACAGGATGTGAACATTAAATTCCTGAATTCCTGGCATAAACCAGAAGGAGGAAAAAGAATCGCGTGATTCACTGTGGACACTCGTCTTACTGATACCAGGACTGATGAGGACCAAAAACAAAGACGTTTGTGTTGGCTCATGTTTTTGATTGGTTTTGTGGCATTAGACCAGCAGCGGGCGGTGAATCGGTGACTGACCTAATGGTGGATTTTCCAAAGCATCACCCTTTCTGTGTGTTAGCAGGCAGATGTTGTAATATTCATTCCAGTTTCTCAGATCAACTGTT
The DNA here is from genome assembly GCA_006937965.1 of Callopanchax toddi. Lineage (NCBI taxonomy): Eukaryota > Metazoa > Chordata > Actinopteri > Cyprinodontiformes > Nothobranchiidae > Callopanchax > Callopanchax toddi. The sequence goes on along the minus strand of SSNR01000408.1, from coordinate 322,976 downwards.
GAGACGAACATTTGCTCAACAAATATTTTTGCACTGATTTCAATGATGAATGTAACATCAGGAGTTTGTCTTCTGATGGTAAAATACATAAAGTACTGTGTTTTAGGTTTGGAGAACTGTAGCCTGAAGGAACACGTACAGGATATTTCACATTATCTGCAAGACTCTAACAGTGTGTTAAAAACACAATAAAATCTACAGAATCTAAAAGTGGCTGCACTTGTCTCATTTTTAAACGTTAAAGTTTTTATAATTATACCATAGCTTTGTTTCAATGGCTTTTAAAAGTTTCTTTTAGAGGTCTTTAGACTCATCTTGATGTTGAAGGCCTAGCATTGAGCCTGGGCCTCAACTCTTCTCAAACCCAAAAGCACTCAAAGACTGAAGTTTTAGGGTAAAAAACTGATTCAGGAGTCGTTCTGGAGGCAGCAGGTTGTAACAAGATACTAACTGGACATGCATTGAGAAAACCCCAAGGCAATCTGAAGTTAAGTCCCTTTAGACCTAACCAGGCAAGCAGAGCAGAACTGATGGTCTAGTTCACTATCTCCCCCACTCAATCTTTTTGTTCACGGTTCCACCAGGATGGAAAGTACCCAGAATACTGGCAGTTCTAGACATGATGTCAAACATCAACAATCAAAAGTTCATGGTGTATAATTAGGTCTACGGTAAAATCAGAAAAACAACTGTAGCTAGGAGGTTATTAATACTAATTGTATTCAGCTCTGAAAGTATTTAAGGTTTTGTTTCATCCATAACATTTATTAGTGTATTTGTTTTCTTTCTAGATTTGCAGCACTTGAATTTGTAGTGACCCCCAAAAAGTTAAGTTCTGAGTCTAGGTTCTGGTCAAATACTGGACCACTTTCTCTCAGATGAGGAAGAGTCCTTTGTTTACGCGCAGATTCTAGACTTGGACCAGCCTTGAGTTTCACCAGGATCCTGTCAAAACATCCATTCCCTTTCAGCTTTCACTGGCCTTAAAACTGTCCCTAACATCCTCAGAATAAAGTTCATATTCTTCTTTGTGTTACCAAAAACTTAGACCTTTCAGGTTATGATACCGTTTTATTAGTCAGTGTAATGTTAGAACACATTAACCTGACATATGTGACATGGCTCATCTTTAACATTTGAGGTCATAAATGAGCCTATTTGTATTGATTTAATCACGTTTTGTATCAATCTCAGGACATTAATAATGATCTAAAATGAATTTAGACCAAAAGTTTCTGATAAAATCTTGTTAAGAAATGTTCTTGGGAAACAGAGAAAGTGTGGAAATGTACCTGGTAGGACTTGGTACACCTTCTGACTTCTCAGGCCTGTGATTGGCTTAAACAAGACCAAATATAACGTTTAGTATGGAAATTATTACTCAGTTCTCACCTCGATGCTTTAACAGAACAACCTGTCTGGAGTCTGAGAGAATAACACCCCAGAAAAAGAACATAATTTCAATACCTAGTTCATTTAAATTAATACACTTTTTCCATATTTTTTTCCCAGCATCAGTTTTATTTTAATCTCCAAAAATACGACATCTATTTTTGATCCAGCTCAAGTTTTTATCAGTTAATCCAGTTGAACCTCCACCTGAACTGCAGCCTCCTTCCCTGGCTGTGTTTCAGGTCACTGACCTGCTGAAGACCCAGACACAACCCATCTTCAACGCTCTGACTGAGGGAAGGAGGTTGTTCCCCAGGATCTGGTGATCCATGTCTCCATCCATCCATCCATCCATCCATCCATCCATCCATCCATCCATCCATCCATCCATCCATCCATCCATCCATCCATCCATCCATCCATCCATCCATCCATCCATCCATCCATCCATCCTCAATGTGGTGCAGTCGTCCTGTCTCCATTGCAGAAAAACACCCAAAACCATGATGCTTCATAGTTGGGGTGTTCTTGGACTGTTCTCATCTTTCTTCTTCTTCCAAACATGATGAATGGAGTTTATACCAAAAAGTTCTGTTTTGGTCTCATCTGACCTCATGACCTGCTCCCAGACCTCCTCTGGTCTGGACCAACCAGATGGTCTTTGGTAAACGTCAGACAGACCTGGACATGTGCTGACTTGCAGTGTTGTTTTTGGCAGCCACCTTAGTTTTAACGAAAACTCAAAAAGGTTGGAGTTTCTTCCATTTTCTAATCATGGATCCAACAGTTGTTGTTTCTCACCACCAAGCTGTTAGCCTGTTGTCCTGTAGCCCATCCCCGCCTTGTGTAGATCTACAGTTTAGTCCCTGGTGTCCTCAGACAGCTCTTTGGTCTCCGTGGTGGAGACTAGAGGGTGGAGTCTGATTGGTTGAGTGTGAACAGGTAACCAGTTCAAACAGATGTAATTAATACAGATAATGAGTGTAATAATGGGTGCATACTGATGTTATTTCATTATGATTCATTTTCATCATTTATAAAGAGGTTAAAATCAAACAACCCATGATGTGATTCACACACAGCCTTGAAGATCAAACACACTGGTTTGTTTTCACTGTACTGGACCATGAATATGAACGGTCTACTGTATTTGTGTGTATTTGTTGACTGACATTTTTGCTTCACTCAGTAAAAGGAACCACATCCAGAGAAGTCACCTGGGAATAAAGCTGGAAGAATTTAAAAGACACACATCTGTTTTTAATGTACTGTATTTTCCACTACTTCATCTCACATGCCAGGCACAAGTAGTTTTTTATTAGGCTTCTATCTTTAGAAAACAGATTTCTAGGAGTTGGTGTTTCTGTGAGATCGATGCAGAAACCCGTTTGGAGCTGAGTTATTCTGTGGGTCAGGGATGTCATGTGGCGGTTGTCCTCTCCTCTCTGGCCTCTGAAACCCCCTGAACTTCCAGCTTAGAAGCTGCGTCTCAGCTGAAGTCTGGATGTTCAGTTTCACAGATGATTTTGGGATCTTGTTCCTCTCCTGGCCCCTCCTACCTCAGTGTGGGGTTATGCTGTTCCCCAGCAGCAGCAGGAGGAGAACCCAGAGGCTCTCCAGAAGATGATGTAGGTGATGGAGGAGCTGGGAGACGCAGCAGCGCCCGTCCTGCAGGAGGTGTGGGAGTGGGTGAGGGCGGGACAGGAGCAGCTCCAGCTCTCCCCTCACCTGGCCGCGTGCTGCGGCTTCCTGATGCACATCCTGCTGTGCGCACCTTTCTTCGCGCTGGACGCGCTGGGGCGCGTGTGTGAGCGCGTTCGCTCTTGGAGGCTCGCCGCAGGCTCGGGCCCGCCGCCCTCAGTCCGCCGGTGGTCCGAGTGCTTCTGCAGGGTGTTGCTCCGGTACCTGACGGCCGTGCTGCCCGCCACCGCTCTGCTCCAGCTGCTGCGGAGCCCCCAGCTCCCGGAGCGGGCCCCCTCCTGCTGGAGGCTCTTTGTGGAGGTGGCAGCCTGTCTCTTACTGTTCGACATGCTTTTCTTTCTGTGGCATTACTTCATGCACAGGTGAGCAACACGACTTTGATGTGTTTTAAATTCAGACCATGTTTAAATTCCAACAATAATCTTTTGTCTACAGCTTGACTCATTTGAGAGTTTTAGCTTTTTAAAAAGAAAAAAAAAAAACTCAAAGTTGATGCAGAGGCGGATCTAGACAGGTCAGGTGTAACATGAGACTCCCTCAGGGGGCGGAGTTTGTTGTCAGAAAAGGTTTGATGTTTTCACTCCTGTAGTTTACTTCTTCTGGTCTGAATCCGTTTCTTTTCTCAGGGAAAACTGCAAAAAAAAAAAACAAAAAAAAACAAAACAAAACAATGCATCACCTCAAACCAGCCGCGATCATCTGATTGGTCAGATTGAACAGGATAAAGAAAAGCCAAAAGTGAAGACTGAAGTTATTTATACATGATGTGATCACAATTCTAAAAGTTAAATACAGTTTATACCATTTACACACTTTCTAAGTCAGCAGATTTACCAGCCAATTAACATTGGAGTCCATTAATAAATGACCCTAAATAGACATAAATACCTGTGTACATGGGTTTAAACAAATTATATAATAATACATTTTATTTATAGGCACCTTTGAAGATACACTAAAGGTTACCTGCATAAAACAAAATAATAAGTAGAATATTAAATGTAATAAATAGCAGGCGGTTATCTGAAAGCCCTGGACCCACAGTGGACAGTCGAGCAGGTGGATGAGCTGGATGTCATTTATCTTTATAATAATTCCTGGAAACAAATGTATAAAAAGAGCAGAAATAGTTTTAAAAAACTGTACCACCGCACATGCTGCTGCTATCAGTCTGTAGCACAAAAGACTGAACTCAGAGACAGGAATCAGTTAAAGCCATACTCAGTAGCAGGTAAACAATGTAGCTTTTAACATTTTTTTAAAGCCTCTTAACAAAGTTCTAATATAATATAGACATAAATATATTGTGGAGATTAAAAAAAACGAAAGAAATCAATAAAGTGGTTGTCTCGCAGTTCTCTAAAAACTTCAGCGTTCGGACCGAACGATAGGATTGGACAATCCAGCTGTCTGTCTGCTGCATTTCCTCACTGCTTGGATTGGCATTAATCCGCCCGGACACATTTTGGGGCAGAACATCCCAGAAGTGAAAGTGAAAGTAGAAGTAGGACAGAGCCGGGCTGTTAGCTCTTCCATTTTAAGATAAAAATACCAGAGTCCCCCCCAAAAAAACACCTTTTCAGCTAGCAGAAAACTAAAAACGTTTGGAGGTGAAAAGAGGAAAAGCTGGGGGAACATTTCTGCGGCTGGAGTTAGACTCTGCTTTGTCACCTTTGCAAACCGTGGTCCTATGTCGGCAAGAGGCTGGCGTAAGGATTTTACCCGACGGGAGGGGTGAGTTCACCGAGACGTGTTTCTATAAAATAACTAGCGAGACCTCGTTTGTTTACCTGGCTACTGAGTATGGCTTTGAAAACGTTTATTCAGCAGCAGCAGGGTTCATCACACAGAAAACATCCAGATACAGACGAGGTGGTCAGGAAACTCCATTTCTTCAAATCAAACGATAGAGCAGGAAACATGTAAAACATGGAGGCTAGTGGCTCCCCAAACACAGGAATGGGCTAGGACTTGTGTGAACTCCCAGAAATGCTGAGGTTAACATGTTTGTGTTCCTGACAGGATTCCCTGGTTGTATCGCAGCGTCCACCAGATGCACCACCAGCACCACGTTCCCTTCGCGCTGACGGCCCAGGACGCCAGCTCGGCTGAGCTGCTGTCGCTGCTGCTGCTGGCTCTGAGCAGCGCCTGGGCGTTGAACTGCCACCCTCTTAGCGAAGCCCTGTTTCACCTGCTCAACAGCTGGCTGGCGGTGGAGGATCACTGTGGATACAACCTGCCCTGGGCTCTACACCGACTGCTGCCCAGTCTGGGCGGAGCCCCCCACCACCAAGCCCACCACAATCAGCAAAATGTCAACTACGCGCCCTACTTCACCCACTGGGATCTCCTCTTTGGCACGTATCATTCTAACCACAAGGTTTAATACTAGAACCTCTTTTTTCCCTTCAACCTGATGCCACTGGGTGCTGTTTTTTCTCAAGCATCACATTTCCTTCTATATTTTTGTGGATGATTATCAGATTAATTGGTTAGTTGGCTCCTCCGGGTACTCCGGGGTAAGGTAAGTTGCAGTTTAGACAAAAGCATCAGCCAAATGAATAAACATAACAAAAAGAAAACTTGAGACAGGGATCCAGGCTATTCTTTTTGGAATCAAACAGGCTTCTAACTGGCCAAAGAGAGACACATTCACCGATTCTGGCTTCAGTCCACCAACAAGTCCAGTTAAAAGTTCTGTTTGTTTTTATTCTCTTAACATTTCTGCCGCTGCTGTCTCTCTGATCTGGACCAGCTGTACGTCCCGTCTCTCTCTCTGAGGTCGACTCGGCAGACCAGATGCTTTTAATGCTCCTAAAAGACGATTCAGGTCTAGAAGTTATGGAGGTTTTCTGTTGCAGGTCCTAAACTCTGGAATGATTTACTGGTACCTCTGCTCACAGCTAATTCACTGGACTCCCTCACTTCCTGTTGGTAAATCTTCACTTTTACTCCCTGACCTTTGACCCAGTGTGAGCCTATGACACTTACCTCATCCAAACTTTACCACCACGTTTTATTGTTTTTAATTCTTCTCGTTGTGAGTTTGTATCCTTTGCTCTGTGTTTGTGGTAATGTTTGGTACTCTGGCCAGTCTTTGTTGTTGTTTTTAATAAAGTGGTTTGGATTGGACTAAGTGCTGCAGTGATCCAGTGAAGAACAGGATGCCTAAAGGAAAACGCTGATCCACAGCAAGAAGGAGAAACACAAAAAGAAAAGCCTTCACTGAGCTGATGTCATGACTTTAGTGTTTATTCAACCTAGTTTCTGGCAACGTGTTTTTAAATAAAAGACTGATATATGAAGTAAACCTCTCCAGTGGATTGTTGCTGTGTTGTGATTAAAACCACTGACGTGTTTGAGAACTACGAGAAGCTACTGAAGGCAGCTGAGTTTTCATTTCACAAATAAATGACTGAATTCATCTTTATTGGGAAGTCAAACCTGATTTAGACAGAAGCTGCCACAGCAGCAACACTACGTGCAGTATGATGTAATAACATGAAAAGCTGATCAGATTAGAACAAAAAACCTAACTGATCTGATTAAATGTAAAGAAAACATGCAATTTAACATGAGTATAAACACTATAATGTGAAAACTTTTAAGTTATAACCTGACAAATCGATTTATCCTCTAACACGATACAGTTTCATTTTCACTGTGATGGCAGTAAAATGCCTGTGCAGAAAAGTCTTCAGCTCATAAAACCATGTCAAAGCTGAATCCTCTACATCCTGAGAGTGTTGGAAACCTGCTCGCTGTGTATGTGGAAAAACATGGGATCACATAGAAGAGCTCCAAAATCATGCAGAACATGTGTTTTACATGTTAATTTAACATGTTTTAAATGTAAATTACGTGTTTTTCCTCATGTGAAGCTCACTTTTTTTTGTTTTGTTCCAAACTGACACGGGGAACATTTGGAACATGTAGTTCACATACGTCACATGGGTAATCCAGCCTGTGACACAACAGAAACCATATAAAAACATCAATATGTGTAAAAGATCAGATGAAACTAAAATGAACTAGATAAGCTGCATTTGTTGCACAAATGCAAAGTTTGAATGCTGAAAGCTGAATGAGACAGCTGAAATTGTCCAAAACCAGCTGAAAGAAGCTCAAATGAGTGGAAATTTAGCTAAACTTTAAATATTTGCTGAAAATTTAGATTTGTTTAAGTTTAATGTAGCTTAAAATTGTTAAACTTGAACAAATTTGTTGAAAATACCTGAATTGTTGAAATTATTGTACACATTTGCTGAAAAAGTAATTTAGCTGAAAAGATTGCTTAAACATGTGAAAAAAGCTAAAAAAAAACTGATTAAAAGCTTAATCTAAGCTGAACTGTGTAAATAAAGTTAAATCAGTATAAGACAATTAAAACAGTTAAAACTGGCTGAAACCTGATGTAATGAAGAAGAACTTTAGCTGAAATTAATTTAAAACGTCCTAAAAAGCAGAATCCATTTTAAAAAGTTGAAGTTTTGACTGAAAATTTTAAAATAGTTTACTAAAGAGTTGATCTGAAGCTGAATTTGAGTTGAAGTGCCAACATTAGCAGAAATATCTTAAATATTTGAAGTTTAGAGAAGGTTAAAAGAGTTTAATTTGAGTTAAATCATTCAAAATACCTGATTTGTTGAAAATTAAGAGTCGAATTTTGTTTAAAAAGTGCAATTTAGATGAAAAGATTGCTTAAACATTAGCAAAATAAAAAATAGGCAAAAAGTAATAACTTGCAAAAGTGTTTATACCAGCAGAAATAGTCAAAATTCTAGCAACACCTTAAAAAAGAATAGCTAAATAGTGGAAGATTATCTAAACAGTAAAATATTAGAAAGACATTAAGGTAATGTAGAATGGTAGAATGGTAGTTAAAATATAAATGGGTAATTGTAAAGCAAAGCATTAGTTAAATAGACTGACAGAGAAACAGCTCAATCAAAAGGTGACGTTAGAAAAATCAGCTCAAACCTCTGAAAATGTCTCAAGACCAGAGCTAAAATGTATTCATAGCTAAACTGTTTGAATAAAGGTTAATTAGTAAGGGACATAAACTGGATGAAACTGGATTGAAGGCTGAAATAAAGCTTAAAATGAGCTTAACTTTTAATTTTAGAAAGAAAAGATTAAAGGTTACAGGTTTAAGGAGGCTGAAAGTAGTTTAATTTGATTTTAAAGGCTTAAAATATCTTAATTTTCTATTTTAACTGTTAAAATTAGCTGAAAAGGTTAAATTTAGCTTAAACAAATATTTAAAACCTGTAAAATATCTAAAAAGCTGATATATATGCTTTGAATTTTCAAAATTCTCATGTTTAATTTGAGTTCAAGGGCTTAAAATATCGTAATTTTTTATTTTAATAGTTTAAAATAGGTAAAAAGGTTAAATTTAGCTGAAACAAAAGTTTAAAACCTCTGAAAAAATCTAAAAACCTGAACTAAAGCTCAACTGAAGAATATAAAGACATTTTAAGGGTCAAACACAGATACAGCAGAAGGATCATAAAATCAGGGACATCTGCTGAAAGAGAAGATGATTCTTTAAAAACCGTAATACCTATGGCCTTAAGTAGCATATCTGCTGAAAAAGGACAAAAATCCCAACATTTTGATGTATAACTTGTCTAAATAGGACAAACGGTGTGAGAGTAGGAACATTTTGTTCAGAAAGGTGCTCAAATGTAGTCAAAATCCATTACACACTGAGAGAAGCATAAACCAATCAGCCTGGCCAATCAGAAAGCACCAATTTAGCTGAGTCATGCTTAGGTGACATGCAATTTAACTATGTCTACCTGACCCCACTGTGTTTAACCTGGAAGTACCACTGTCCGAACAACTAGCTGCCATTCAAAAATGATAAGACCTAAATAAAAAATTTAAACTTTGTGGGTGACAGGACACTTTAGAGGTGTTCTTTCTAAATTTCTGTGTGTCTACGTTAAAATTTGAGGGAGATATGACGATGGAAAAACAGGGTACAGTGAAAGTTCAAAGACAGACAGATGAGGTTGATTAATATGAGAAATCATCCCAAAAAAGGAGGATTTCTCCTGGCCTTGAGGTGATTTATGAACGAGCCATACTACCTATGTCCCAAACAACCAGATATTCTGAAACTAGACAAAAATCCCAACATTTTAATGTATAATTTGTTGATGTTCTTCAAACTGAGTGAGAGTAGTTACAGTTGGAAAGAAAAATTTTCTCCTAATCCCAGATGTGCTGAGAGTTAGAGGGCGGTGATGACATCACTAGAGTGGGAGACAGGTTTGAGATTCACGATTCACTCCCGAACAAAGTTGTCCTGCTCCCACATTTTTCACAGCACATGTATGAATTATACATCTCTGATTAGGGATTTTTGTTAGCTTTCAGAAAGTGTAACTCTGATGTCTGTGTGACTTACGGTTCTCTCACAAATCGACCTAGTTGGCCCAGAACCTGCCTTTCTGCTCCTGTCTTTTTCATTTTATTGTTGATGATTTTTTTGTCTGTCTGAAATGTTCCTCAAGTTTAACTCGTCATTTCTCAGGATTGGTAAAAGATATCAAAAAGCTTAATCACACGGTAATAGTTGAATGTCTTGAGAGTTGTTTAAAAGTTGAATGAAGTTTCTAGGTTGAAGTATGCTGAAGTAGTTAAACTTGGAAAAAGAGTGTAATTATTAGAAAAATGTGAAGAATTTGAAGAATTTCAATGTATTTCAATGGGCTACAAAAAAAGGTGAACAATTTGAAAAGTTTAAAAGATATCAATAAGAAAAGTCATAGCCGGCATGTCCTGAACAAGCTGAACGATTTGAGGTATAATTTGTTGAAATCGGTTGAAAATTGCAGAAGAAGAAGCGAGCCAAAGATCGTACAGGAGGAACTCAATAGTTTGAATGCATTGACATGCATTCAAACCAATAAAGAAAAACAGGAAAACAATAGTTTGAATGCTTAGTCAGCATTCAAACCAATAAAGTTTAAATGAGTTCAAAGAATCTGCCATAAGATGCAAAATAAAACCAGAAGATATACAGTATTAGACCACAACAGGGTTAACGTCTCACGCTGAGTCAAGAGCTAGTTTGATGAATAATTTATAAATATGTCATGTTGCATTCAATGTTATATTTGATTATGTCAGTGTGAGAGAATGAACAGCTTGCAGCGTTGTTTATTGTTTTGGGTCGGGCTCAAGTTCCAGCAGTCATTTATGGTCCCTGGGCCTCTTAGCTGTCGTTTAGCAAACTATATCCACGGGGGGGTTGACTGTACAATCAAAGCCACATGGTTCTAAAGATACTTTCTATTTGCAATTTACTTAAAAGTTCAATGCTAAAGGTTCTCTGTTCTCTTTGTTGTGTTCAGAGCAAAGAGTCTGCGGTGACTCATGCCTCCTGCACCACACTCCCAACTCGAGCCTGTCAGAGATGTAATGTCAAGGTAAAATCTCATGTGAGCTATCAGGAGGAGGTCCAGGAAGTGCTAAAGAACACTGTTAGGTCCTCACAAACATGTAAAACACACGCATGCACGCACACACACACACACACACACACACACACGCACGCACGCACGCACGCATGCACGCACACACACACACTTGACAAAAGATAAAGAACAGAAAGAAGGTCCTGATTTTTGTCCAAAGGAACAAAGAATTAACCCTTTATAGAGCAAGTGACCATATGTGATCACTGGTGCATTGTGGAGTTTTAAAATGACTTATGAACATTATAGTTTTAAATTAGCATTAGCAGCTAAGGATACAATAATAAACATGTTTTTGAAACACTGTGTTTGTAAATAAAGATAGACTGTGGGTTGAGAACAGAACTGTTAGGATGATCAAATGCAACCATGTAGAAGAAGGAGAATACGTGAAGGTAGCGGTCCATGGTAACCATGGCAACCAGGCCTACGATGATGCAAGGGGCCCAGGGCTGACAGTGGAGGCAGGGGGAGGGGCTACGCCCTCTGTTGTTGCTGTTTCAGTCTGATGCTCCTGGTTCTGTGGTGAAATGTGAGCCTGCCTCCCGAACAGGGAGACCGTTTTCCTGCAGACCTCCTGATGGATGGAGGATTTTTCCTGTTGTCACTTCACCGTTGATTACATTTCTTTAGCTTTTAGCTTTGATGAAAAACACCTGACTGTGCTTTAAATTTTTATTTTCATCCTAAACCTGAAACTTTTACAAAAACATTTCTTTGTTTTTAAAGTAAGAAAAAAGTAACAAAGTTTTTAAAAGGTTTGAAAAAAGTGCAACCATTTAAAAAGCAGTAAAAAAAATTACTAAAAGAAAAGAAAAGAAAATGTTTCTAGTCTGCAATAAAACTCAATGGTTGAAGTGTTAAAATTCTATATTTCAGTGAGCTCCCTTTAAGGGTTCAAACATGTGGGGAGCAGCTGCAGTGAAACAAGCTCTGGCTGCAGGATGGAGAGAAAATAAACAAGACAGAGCTGAGAACGGAGATTCAGAGGGAAGAGTAGAGACACAGCTCCACGTCTCAAAGTCTTACTTATGAGCCAAAAGCACTGATTACATAACTTCAGCAACACTTTTCTCACAGACTTTATTCTGTGGTTCATTTTGAGACATGCTTATAGCTCTGTTGTTTGCTTTCAACTAAACCCAACATCTGTTTCTCATCTCTTTTTAAATGAAGTATGAGTTTCGTAACAGCAGATGTAAATTGTCAGAAGGTGATTTTGCTGAACACGAGGCAGTGATTGTGCAAGCTGTGCTTCTGAGACAGAGATGAGCTCTGGGTGGTGGAGCTGCCTAAAGATGGTATGATAAACAACGTGACCCAAAGCGGAAACAATCAGGCCCTATTACAGACCCCACGTCAGCGTTAGGGCGAGTCACGCAGCGCACACACACTAAAACACACGTTCACAGTGAGAGGCACGTCGACGTGCAGCAGCCGGCGTCGTGATGTCAGCCGCTGGAGAATTACAGGATTCTGAAGCACTTAAAACCTTCTGAGCACTTCAGTGCCCTCTTCAATTTATCACACATTCTCCAACCAGCTATTAAAGTCAAATATTTTGACCTGTGAGGCCTTTTCAAAATAAAAGACTAAATAACGTGAATCACACGCTGAAAAACCTCCATGTCAACATTTACCCAGAACGTTTACCATCCTGTGACAGAGGCCAGATTCATCATTCCTCCTATGTTCTGTAAATATTCAATTAGTGATCTTAAAATAGTCATGACTGCCTTTTGTTACAGCATCTGAGGTTCTTGCTCTTCGCTCTATAACTATTTTTAGATGGTTTTACACGAGAGGTCACTCAGGGCTCGACTTGTTTGTGTTCTGAAACATCTCAGTGCACTTCTCATTTGTGGGCTGCTGCCAAATCTGGATTTCTAAGAGGCCTCCTACACAGAGAGGCATCCGTATGTCGACACTAACGCAGTGATATTGTGATGAGCATTAGCTTTATTTAACACTGACATTCCTCTTAGTTTATTTGACACAACATGAAGGAAATGAAATCCGTTTGCTGTGAGGTGTGAGTTGAATCACAATCAAACATTAATTGCTACAGATTTAAAGGACAAAATAAAGGCGTTACAGCATGGTGCCTTAGTCTGACAACCCTTCACATTTCAGAACAAGGAATTTACTGTTTGTTTAACATGGAATTGAATTTTTTTTTACCTGAGGAAAATGGTTTAAAAGATGAACTTGAGAGGATAATTCAGACTCTTGTTTCATGTGTGACCATGTTACTATAACAGTCTGTACATTTGTCTAAATAAGAAGGAGCCGGCTCATCTTTAGGTCACTAACTCGCTCACACAGAATGAATCGAGTTACCCCGATTTAAAACTCACTACACTGGTTACCAGTCAATTTTAGATGTGATTTCAAAATTCTGGTCTTAATTTTCAGAACTTTCAATGGAGAAGCTTCTTCCAATATGACCAACCTGCTCCCACCTTTCCCACCTGCAGTCTGAGGTCTTCTAATCAGAACCTGCTGATGGTTCCCTGAACTCACTTCAGGACTTCAGGGAAAGAGATGGTCTTCTAGCCTTTAGCTGCTAGTTGATGGTCTTCTAGCATGTCCCTTTAACATGCTGGTCAGTAATATTCCTTCTAATCTCCTCAGACCCTCTGTCCTCAGCTCTCTGTGGTTAATTCCCGACGTGATTCACACACGAACATCAAACTGCACTGTGACTACCTCTCAGCCTTTAAACAAGCTGTCTGATTACAGGACACATGTCCATATGGTCACATTATCTCACATTGCTTCTATGAATAGCATTATTTTTGGTTCAGTAAAGTTTCAAGTTCAATTTTTATTAGCTGATTAGAAAATATTAAATTTATCTCAGTGACCGTTTTAGGGTTTTTTATTTTTATTGGATGATTCCAGCAACTTTAACCAATGCGTAGATCTCTTTTTTGTATCTCCATCTTTTCCTCTGCATGGTTTCAGTTCACAGACAGATTTTTCATCACTTCAGTTCATAGCCCGTTAGCTGTCAGCGCAGAGAGTGGAGCATCCATTCATTTCATTCATTAGAGGTCCTTCCACTCATTTTCCCATGGTCCTCTGTTTGTCTGCAGTTGCATGACCTTTGACCTTTAAGCTGATAGTGTTGGTATGGTAGATTTGAACATAAGCAGTGTATTGTGTATACTTTGACAGATGACTAATTTACTTGCAGTTTTTAGTACATGTGACATATTTAAAGTGTTTCATAACAAAAGAAGCAGTGATTCGTTAGATGGCTTTATTTTTTTTTTTTTTATTGTTTTACAAATCTTTGACATTTTTCTTCCCAACATTTATTTTGTGCTGCAAATGCATTGTCATGGGTATAAAACTTGCTCTAAACTAACACGAATTTACACATATAGTCATCTACTCTGTTGTAGAAATTAATAAATTAGAACAATAAATAGTATTTTATTTGACACAAGCAGCAGACATATCAAACAGCTTATAAAAGAAGAACATATGTCATTTGGGTAACTGACCAATAGGACTTACAGACAGTAATCCTTCTGAATTCCCTCACAGGAGTGATGGATGACTGCTGAGGGTCAGTTAGGAGTAAAGGTAGCCTAAGAATGTGGACAACCCCTGCCCCCCTTCCCCTCTTCTACATGTCCAACCACTTCTAAAGTTGCCTTTATGCTTTCAGTCCTCTGAGCACGAGTGGTGGTGTACATGTTTTTTAACCCCCAACACCTCGCTATCGCTGTGGCTCGGAGAGAGTGGAAAACAGACATGAAGTGGGAAACAGGGCTGAGATAAATAACTCTGCCACCAGGAGTGCTTGCACAGTGCTCACATATCAGGGGGCTGTAGGAGACAGGAGGTGGGCCTGCAGAGTTCATGGCCTGTCAGGTTGCTTCAGGCAGGTCATTTGACTGCACTGAGGCACATGAAGTGCTGATTAGTGTTGCATTGAGTGGGGAGGCCAGAGATAAGTGGAGAGGAAGACAGATGTCAGAGGAAAGCAGAGGGAGGAGGATGGCTGACCCACTAGTTCCCACCAGGCTGCACAGACTGTAGGAGAGACTCAGTTCTTTGAGAAGTTTTGTGTCATTTCAGTCTTTTGGGTAAGATGGTGTAAGGTTTATAGAGACACCGTACTGGCTGTAGTTCTGATGCACAGCTCTAGTTTCTCTCCTCTGACGTTGACTGATCTTCCTACTCATACGTTGCAGAATGTGTTTGTTCACTTGGATTGCACATGCTGTAGTTTCCTCAGCAGTGGAGTAACACTGTCAGTCTCACTGAGTAATGCTCAGAGGTTCCAACAACAGTCCCTTTCCTGTCTTGACTTGTCTCCATGTAATTGTTAATTTTGTGTCCTTCCCCATTCGGTAAGACTTCAGAAACAGTTTGAAACGGTGCACTATCTGCAGCCACACTCAGCCACTACCATTCCTTCATACTTGTACTTGTAGGTGACCACACCTGTGTCATCCAGGTAAAGAAGAGAAATGGGGTCCAGCTTGGTAGGAACGCAACAGGCTCGCGCTGCCTTCTGAGGGCTGTTGATGTTGACCAGCGTCTGGACAATGGCGTGCTTCGTGGGTGTGACGTGCTTTGTCAATGGGTAGGAACAAATACCAGTGCATTCAAATGCATCGTAACCAGTCGGTGCCAGGATCCAGCTGTCCCACCCAATGTCCTTGAACTCCACGTACAGAGACTGTTTCTTGCAGTGGTTTCCTTTGGCGTTGCGCCGGATGCGGGATGCCGTGTCATAGATCAGATTGGAGCGCATCTGGATGAGGTCCTCTTCATCTGGGTCTCCTTCGTTCCTGTCTTCTTCCAGCTCCCCCCACATCCCGTCTAGGTCCGTCTCCATGTCGTTCTTCAGAACCGCGTTTGAAGTTTCATGGTCGATCATCTCGTCTAGTTCATGCTTCTCATCGCGGTGATCGCTGCTCTGATCATCAGAGAAAACAATCAGCAGGGGTTTATGCTTTTCCTCGGGGTTGTTTTCAATCCTCATGTCCCCTACAGGTGGACTCCTGTCTTTGTCCTCCGTTACATTTTGATCATTCTCATCTCTGGAAACACTTGATATGTGAACTTCCAGCCGGTGCGTGGTGCCTCCATCAGATTTGCGCCAACGCTGAACAGCATCCGTGAGGTCAAAAGCCTCCCAGCCATTATCCGTCTCATAAACCTGACGTGAAGCCAGTTCCACCGACTCAGTCTGCTCCTCCTCCTCTCTGAATGCATCTCCTCTCGCCGTCTTTACATCAGACGAGTTGTCAAACGAGTCTCGTGATTTCAGTTCATAGATGGTGACCTTGCGGTCGATGCCGGCATAGAGGCGGCGGTCGGTCTGGACCAGGGTGTAGAGGCGAAGCTCTGCTGTTGTGATGCGTTCGTGATGATGGACTGACACGTTGAAGAGGAGTGGGTGGCGTCTCACTCCCCCAGCACCCACAATGCTGGGATTTGAATCTGGACAGAAAGATCAATACTCAAAGTTAAACTTCTCAACAACACTTTAGTATATAAATCAATATAAAACAAAGAAACTTTTACTCTATTGTAATTTTGCTGCATGTCAAAGGAAAAAAGAACCTTTATATTAACTTTGCTTTGGAAAGAATAGCTCCAAACATCAAGGTCACTGTTATTCCAGAGAATAAAGGATATTTTCAGTTCATGCTACCTTGTAGCCACAGTTTAGTAAAAAAATGTCACATTTCCATGTAAACTTTCCTTGTTGTTTCACTATTTAAATATCTTGACCATATTTTTGAGTGTGATAAGAAACTTTATTCTGTGTTTTCCACAATTAAAAAACTAAGAAAGATGATTTAAGAATGTATTTTAATTGAAAACACATTTCTCTAATGAACGTATGAGTAGGTTCATATAGATCAGAGCCGTACCTTCGTTTTTGAAGCTGCGTATGATGTTGGCAGTGGGCATGGCAGTCCGGTCATTAGCAAAGCGGTTATAAAGCTCCATCATGTATTCAGGAGGCTCCTCTCTTGTACTTCCAGGAGGCAGGGCTGGAGGACCCAAGCCAGATAGGTTGAAAGTTCGTAGAAACTGTTCCTTCAGGCTCTCCAGCAGACTTTGCATCTTTGTGTTGTCTTCCTGCTCCAGCAGCGAAGGATCCACCACCCCTCCATGCCCGTCCCCAAGTCCTGGAGCAGGACGTTGCCTCCGATGAGCGCTGGAGATGGGGTTGCTCTCTCCACTGAGAGGCCCCCTGAGTAGCAGGATTGAAAACAGCAAGAACAAAATCTTGAAGGTGCAAATGGTTCCCAGTTGAGAGACCCAAATGCTCGCCATGGGAGAAGCAATCTACCTCGTTTCTACCCTCTGGGGTGGCCTGTGGTCGAGCTCATGCAACAAGAAGAGACAAGAACTTTTCTCTTGACTGTAAAAATCCAACAGTTTCATTAACTTCTGGTCAGTTCATCTACAGCCTGAGACAGCTGTGGTTCCTCAGCAGCATCTGAGTTGGTGTTGACCCTGTCCCTGACCAACGTGAGCCCTTCTGCAGACGTGTTTGCTCCTGGTGCTCCCTCCAGATCTCACAGCCTTTATTCTCATGCACACCTTTTGAAGTCCCTTACAACAGAACTGTGGTTCCGGTGACAGGGTGGCCGAGGCTCGTCTGTGTCTGTCCGACTCATCTCTGTTGTGTCCTCTCCCTCGTTAGCCCGTCTGCTCCGCTCTCTCTCCCAGCTCAGTCTTTCTGTCCCTTATCTATGATATGGTGGACTCTGCGTTGCACGGTGCTTATGGTCTCTTGGTGGGGTGTGTGTGTGTGTGTTTGTGTGTGTGCATGCCTTCTCTTTAACTTTGTGTGCTGGCCTGGCGTGTGCGTTATCTCACAACTTCCTTAATGAGGATTTTATAAACACTGTCCTGTAGCCTCTTCCTTGTGGAAGGACTATTTTGTTTTGGTGGGCGTTCCAGGGTTGATTCTCTTCTCTTGTTTATTTGCTTTGTAAATGGTGGAGGTCTGTGAGCGTCTCTCTAAGCTTCATTGAGCGTTTCTTTTTGACAAAATACAACGTGGGCCTGTCGGTGAATGCAGCAGGACATCAGACAACACTAATGAAGTTGAAAGGCAATGAGGTGTGGGACCATTGAGCAAGAGTTTACTTTGAGTTCAAGCGACCCTCAAAATATACAGAACTGTACAAAATAATTCATCCAAACCAAAACACAGCTCCTGATATTTCTGCTGAAACCGACTCTCTTGCCTGTGGGATGCTCCGGCACTCTTTAAAGAAGGATAAAAAGGTACCGAACAAGACAAGATGAGGCACCTTCACATGATTCCATCGAGTGCTCTGGAGACATTCCTCCTGATTACGAAGGCAGCAACGAGTCAAAGGTGAAGTTTGCAGAAATCTGGTAACTCAGAGAGATTTTCACCATCCAACAGATGCATGACCACGCTCTCCTGGCACAGCTATCTGTTCTCAGAAGCTCTGAATATGTCAACAGTGACTCTCATTAGCTGCTCAGTTAGTCACCTGAACCCGCTTCCCACCATGCTGCTGTCCTTCATTCCTGAGCTTCTTCTCGTGACCCCCAGATACACTCCTGATTTCAGTGCGTCACTGAGATGGGAAAGAATGAGCTTTTCCTGCCTCTGCCACTCATCTGCCAGGCTGACGATTGACAGACGTGCTGTTATCTGGTGCTTTGTTGAACTGCTGCTGCAACAGACTGTCACCTCTTCCTGATGGGCTTGAGAAGCCTTGATAGTGGCGACGTCCTCCTGCACACACAGCTAAGCCCTCTTCATGTGGACTCCATTACACGCCTCAGGGTGCAGAAAATGTGGCTTTGTGGAGGTGACTGACTGTGTGTTCTGGCCAAACCTCATCACACAATTGTATGTTTACAATTTCCATCTGTTCTGCACACCCCAAACGAACAACAGTTGAAAGCAACATAAATCTGTAAAACGATTTAAATGGCCTCACAATCAGAACGTGATCGTGACTTTAAAATGAATTACAAAACAAAATCAGCGCATATGTAAAACATTTCCAAACCACTTGTCTAGTAATTACACATTCATTACCCTTCATGTGGCGCCATGGTTTGGGGTTGTGTTCTTAGTCTTTATTTAGGCCTTTGACTGAGCCACAGGGAGATTTCTGCTCACTTCAGCTTCCAAGAATTCCTTCATCTTCAACAGAAATTCCTTTATCCTCTTTGGGGTGTAGTAAGCTGCTTTTAATTTTGCATGTTGTTGCTGAAAACATCTGTAACACCAGTCTTAAATAACTGTATGAGATACAAACTCATCAGGTTTTATTTCAGTTTCATGTAGGATCACTTCCTGTCAAACCAGAGCTCAGAGACAGCATTCCTCCTGCAGGTGAAGGAGGAAACGTTTCCTTCACTTTAAAAACTCATCCAACACCCTGGTGACATTCAAGGCTAAAACATCAGCAGACAGATTTTAGCTGGATTTTATTGAATGGTTTCCTTCTTTGTTTTTCAGCCACACTCCTCTTGACAGAGTTACTTCATTTATTTCGATTTTCCTTCATCATCTCAGTCTTTTTTCCTCACTTTACTTTGGGTTCAGTTTATTTGTACCTCGTATTAAAAAGTACTCAAACATGTCTAGGTGTGTATTGCTTACAGCGGGTAAAACAAGGGTCAAATCACACCTGAGCAACACAGGAGACACGGAGCTGTCAGTGTCAGAATTAAATAAATGTAAAAGCCTTTCTCCGTGTGTCATTCCATTTATAACTAATGTCTGGACATCAGTGGGTTGATTTCATTTATTTATTGTTTTTTTGCATGTGTGGATTGGATGGGATCTCAATAGAACCTTTAGAGAAATAAATTTAATGAGAAAAATGGTGAAAAGCTCAAAACGTATTTTACCCGCTGTAAAGGTTGAAGATGATTTTGTCAACAATAAATATTTTAATTAGTTCAGGTTATGAATTTATGATGATATTAGATGACATTGTGTGTCCACAGCTGGTCCGTCACATCGTTTGTGTTGTTGTGTGTTTTTGTGTATTTGTTTCAGTGAGTCTGTTGGATTGGATAATGAAGTCACGTGACTGTAGTCTACATGTTTAAAGGGATATTTGGGTCATTTTGAAGTGGTGTTTTATCAGTTATTTATCACCAGTGAAATCACTCGAGGAGGACGAAGTCTGTGGAAACAGGAAGTAGTTCAGTCGGATCAGGAGAGACACTGCTGCAGATTGGTGGAAAAACTAGCAGCTAATTTTCTGGTATTTAAAACAACTTGCTAAAAGAAGTCACACTGATGCATCAGAGCACTATAATACATATAACCCACTCTACTTAGCGTGAGGACATTTGTTTAGGTTATGCTGCTGCAGCAGGACGTATAGTACTGTAGTCATTTGGATGTTTTTCAGTTGGACCAAACAGCATAATCGGAACACGCCACTTCAAAACGACCCAAATATCCATTTAAAGCCTGTAACTAACAGTGACATGAACGTCCGTTGTCCTTTTCTTACTATAGGAGTTCTCATTGGCACAAACAGATGAGCCAATGACTTTTCTTCAGGTCCAAATGAGAGATGAAGTCAGTGAGATCCAGCTCTGGAAGGATGCAGGTTAAGCAGCTAGCTCATTTAAAGTTATCACTTTTAAATACACTACCGGGTCTGAAGAGGACCTTTAGGTAGGAGCTTGTTTCTCTCTGACTAAGAGCTGATGAATGTCTCTTTGCAGCTCCTCGTTGTGCTTCTGGGCCTCCACTTTACTGCACTCTGCATTCTTTAGGCAGATCTCCAGATTGGCTACACGGGATCGCTCTGCCTCCAAAGCAGCCTGCAGCTCTGCCACGGTGGCCTTCAGCTGCTTGTTCTCCTGCTGCAGACTGAAACAGGTAATGACACAGGGACAGACGAGTTAGATCAGAATAAACGATGCTCTAGAAACAATGTAGCACCATATGATTCCACCACTCTGCTCCCGTCACCACTCACGTGTTTAGGAGCTGCTGCTGGTCCTGCTTCTCTTCTGGCTTGCTGTTGACATGCTGCACCGGACTGCTCACTCCCAAGGTCTCCACGCTCTGTTGAGGAGACAGAGCCTTAACAGGCTGTGACTCACGCTCAGGTTTTTGGGAACCAGCAGCAAAAGAGCTTGTGTGGTCACTTCCCCTTCGCGATGTAATTCTATCTTCCACTTTTTTGTTGATCATCTGAGACCCTCCAAAAAATGATCCTGAAGTCCGCAGGTCCAGGGTTTTAAAAATGTCCTCTGACAAAGTCCCACTCCTCTCCTCTATGCTCCCTTGAAAGCGACTCCAACTGTTAAGGGCTTCCGCCTTGGCTGCCATCCCGATAAGGGGGCAGTTAAAGGTGGGTAGGGTCTGTGTGCGTTTGCGGGGACTTTCGAGCCAGTCGTCTGAACCAGGAGAACAGGGCTCCTGCAGGACTCTCTGGGGTACAGAGTCACATCTTAGCGGGCCTGGACTGTCACTGTCTTCCTCCTCTTCTGGAGACTCAGACAGAGAAACGTCTGCCAACTGAAGAAAACACAGAAGGTGAGTTTATACAGCACAAAGTGAACAAAGATGGACTAAAAATCCACAGGTGATTGGAGTCGGCTGATCTGACACTCAAACATCTCATATTTTTTTGGTCCGTGAACTCACCATCACTGATCTCAACATTTTTATTCCAGGAATCATAATTTTCATTTTAATCAAAATCTAAAAAGTCAATCCGTAGATCAAAGTCATTGGAGATGAATCTGATTCATATCAAATCTCTATCATCAGGTTACAACTGAACACAAATCAGTTATCAGTTCATTTCTCCTTAAAACTGTAGCTGAAAATGATTCTAGAACAGTAATGTTTACTTTAATGAGACGAGGAAGTGAACTAGTCATTTTGAGTATTAATGTTTCTTTCATGTGCAAATCCTTTATTCTATTCTATAATCCCTAAAAAGTGCTTGAATTTGATGTTAGTGAAGGTGTAAGAACCCTGTATGTTGTTATTATTTAAACAGGAGTCTGTCTGGGTTTCCTGCTGACCTGAGTTGAGTGAAATGCTCAAACTGTGTGTCCTTATAACAGATTCGCACTGAATACATGCTCAGGCTTTTATCTTTATGCTTTTTGCTGGTCATTTGAATCTATGGCACACCTCAGCTGAGTCCCAGCCCACAAAGCTTCGAGGAACATTTTTCTGGCTTTCCGTCTTGTTTGAGGGAGAGGAGGGAAGCACGTCCTTGGAGACAGGAAACAGAGTCTCATGCTGTCTGATCATCACTGTCATCAGCTTCTGGATCTGAGGAGTTGCTGTGAAGGAAAACAAACGTGAATTATCATCAAAACGTTTCATCTTTAGGCTTTGAAAATTCATGGTTCTTTCTTCTTAAGTTTGCACACTTGTAGATCTTTTAGCCACTTGGTTCAGATAAAAGAACAAAAAGTCATTCTAGTGGTCAAACATCAAGTAGTGATGTTAAATCCTGGTGCTTACAGACCACTGAGTATTAAATCCTCTGCTCTCACCCTTCATGACGGTGATCGGATCCTCTATCTGAGGTTTGAGCAGGTTGATTCCCATCACAGTTGCCAAGTTCTCCACATTCATCTTATTCACCGTGGAGTGACTCTGCACCTCAAACAAGAACCTGACAGCAAAAGGAAACATCAGAGCTGATCTCAGGACAGCTGATGCCTCAGACCAGACGCTCTTTCATTGCTTCTTTGACCACTCACCTGCAGACGTAGCTGAGAAGGTTGTAGTTGACTCTAGGGAGAAGAGCAATTTGTCTCTCCAACTTTTCCCAGCCCTGCTCGTGTGCACATGTGAAATATGTGAGGACAGTTCTGTTGTGCGCAGAAATCCATCGTGCAATGTGCTTACACACTCTTACTACTGTGTTTGCCCTTTGTAAGATGAACGTACCTCCATGTTGATGGAGTCCAGCTGGTTGGTGCAGTCCAGGAAGTCCTGGTACTGCGTCCACGGTACTACGGGTTCAGGAAGCTCCCGTAGGTAGAGTTTGAGCAGTGACGCCACCGTGTGGACATCTGTATCACTATGAACACATTCATCACTGTAAGTCCTGTTTGCCTTTAACCTGACTCTAATGTATCACAGCTACTGATCCACTGGCTGTTCAACAGGGGCCTTCAGAGAGAGCCCAATAAACCAGCATTTATGAAATGTTACATTAGATTATTTCACTAGATGTTGATCCCATCCAGTCAGTTTTTTATGCTTTGTAATGGGTTGGGACTGATTTAACACTGGTGTTTTTACTGTGCACAGACAAATCAGCCAATCACATTTTAGTGTAAAGTGGCCAAAACAAGCTGAAATGGGCCTTCGTGAATCCAGTGCTGAGTGCGTACTCCTAATGGTGGGTGGGCTGTAGCCACTGCTACGTGGGATGAAAACAGTCACATGGATAACCTGGTTCTGGGGGGAAATTACACCTACTTGTCATCTTTCACATCTATTCATGGTTTTATGGACAACTTTTCAAAGAACATTGTCCAGAAGCGCTTGTGAACAGAGTTTGTTGTAAGAAACATTTTTTTCATTTTCTGAAAAGTTGCATTTTTGGAGATCAAAGGTTTTTGCTCAACAGTGACATTATGATATATTGTCTGTTAGGTTTACATTCATTTTGTTTGAGTATGCATCCTTTTTGGTGCTTTGTCATGTTCCTGCTTATTCTTGGAATTGAGTTTGTAGTGTTTCAGCTGAATTTCTTCCCATTAAGTGGATATTAAACTTGCATTAATGGGTTAAAATGTACTTGTTTTTTGATCAAATTTGTTGTGGGAAGTTCAGCTGCCTCTGATACTGGGGTCAACAGAGGTCAAGTTAAAATGAATGAACAAATTCCTCAAGTCCTATTCATCCATCCTCTGAACACTCTCTGAATCTAGTCACATCTAAAGGAGCTGCTGCAATCAGGGAGTGAAGATCTACTTTTCTCATCTAACTGGCTGCTTTTTTCACTATGGATTATTGAGTTTACGCGTTGTACTTGAATGCACCATGAAATACCCATTTACATGCTCAGTCATTAAAAGCCTTGCAGCAGCATTCTGAACTGACTGGAGGCGGTTAGGATCTTTCTAAATCAACCAACTATAAAGATACTACAATAGTCAAGGCTAGATCAAATCAAATCATGAATTCTAACTTCTAATTCCACTTTTGCATTGCAAAAAACTAGAGTTGAGTCTTCTAAGAGTTCATCTGCAAGTAGAGCCACTGTTTGATGCTGTTCAAACGTTTTAACAGTGATGACAACTTGAAATATTCAGAAGGTCTAAATGAACAGTACAGCTGAAAATCATCAGCATAACTATGATGAGACACATCAGCAAATGACCTGATGACTTAACCTAGGGGGAAAATGTACAAAAGGAATAGAATAGGACCCAGGACTGAGCCCTGTGGTACTCCACAAGTCAGGTTCTGGGAGTCTGACATGATGGTTTGCAGAAACGTTAAATGTTCTGCCGGCGTTAAACCACTCTAAGGTCACGTCTGATACACCGACTGCATCTCAAAGCCTTTTAATAAAATACTGTGGTTTACAGTGTCAAAAGCAGAAGTAAAAACCAGGAGAACCATTACAGAGGCTGCTCCAGTCAGCTGACATCAAAATGTCACTAGAAACTACAAGTAGAGCAGTTTCTGTGGAGAGGAGCCTGATTGAAACATATCATAGATCTGTTTTTTCCATGAAATAGATTAGCTGTTCTGCCACTAGTTTTTCTTCAGATCAAAGGGATCTTGGAGTAAAACCTGTAATTTTAAGCTGTGTTGGATCCAAATTACAGTTTTTAATAAGGGCTCGACAACAGCATGCTTGAAACACACCTGATGGAAGTGATGTGTGTGAAGATGAAATTGTCTACAGTAAAATGGTTCTCTCTGACTTCTCGTGCATTAGATTACAAACCCTGTGAGTAAACTGGGTGTTTTAACTAACCGTCTGAGCAACTCATCATGTTGCGTAATAAAGACCTCCTCCTGAATGTTTTTCAGAACAGGATGTGGTATCACCCTCAGCTCTGAGCAGACAGAAATCTATCAGCTCTCGACGTCTCTCTCACTGCTCCTTGTTTTTTCTCATCAAAAAGCTGCTGCTGCTGACGTCTCCTTTTATGGCAGTAAGGCTTCTAAATCTTCTCATCCAGGTTTCACCAGGACCTGAGCACGATTTCCTGCCACACACCGTATGTGGCCGTAACCACTTTACACAGTAATTCCTTTGAATTTTTCAAACTAGAGTTACACTGTTTCATTTATAAATTGTGTTACAATGAAAGCATTTAGTTCAAATCATAATTTAAATCATTAGCACCTCATGGAGGTGTTACCTGGGGAAGGAGGGCCTCTCTCCTGCGTCAAAGGCGTCTCTGAACTGCTTGACAGCGTTTTCCTGACCAGGGAGGCGAAAGATCCCCTCCTCGTTCAGCCCGTGTTCTGTGATGAACTCCACACACTTCTGCACCAGGATCGGCACCATGTGGGGGCCAAAGCGCTGCTCATACGTTACAGTGTCCATCAGACCCTTCCCAAACACTGTCAGGCAGAAGACATTAGAGTGGTTGTTTCAGTCATAAATATGTAAAACAGGTCAAAAGACCAGTGTTTTTCCACCTGAGTCTTTTACATAAAAGCCCATTTTGTGTGGATTTGCATGAAAACAATGTTTTTTTAAATGTTGTTCCTATTTCCTACTTCAGTCTGACTCATGTGACTTTTGAATGGAACAAACAAACAGATATTCACAGCGCAACATTTGAGTAGAAGAGTATTTAAACACATCATACAGGGTCATTTACACACAGTTTACTTCTGATTCTCCCATTTTAAATAATCATCGGTTAATTATAACCCATAATAATGAAATAATACATTTAATATGTCTTCCACCTGCATCATCCTGGAGGGCAGAGAAATGTAATGTTAGTGAAGTGATGCACTTCCTCACACTCTGATACCAGTGTGAGACGTAACTCATGTAACAGATGTCCTGTTAGAACCAATGTGAAATATTGATGTTTCATTTTCTGGAGTCAGATTATGTCTTTGTGACCTATTAAACTATAGTAAGTCAGTGACTGTCTATAAAAACAGTTAAAATCAGCTAAACTATGTAAATATTTTTGATTTTTAAATCTGTTTTATTGAGCTTTGTTTATATCAGTGTTTTCTGTGAAATATGTGAATAAACTCTAGCTTCAGCCTAATACCTGTTTAAATACCGTTGCCTAGGTAACGTAAATGTGATACTTGTTTGGTATTTCTTCTTGCTGGCGTTTATTTTACTTCTTTGTTCATGAAGGAGAAAATCAATCTAACATTTAAATCATTTGTTCAAATTTGTGTACAAAGTGTACTTTTTTGTAGCAAATAATGATAATGATTAAATAAATAATATTATTTATAATATATAATAATTTTCATGGTGCTCCGCTTCTTTAGGTTTTAGTATTTTGCCCAGTGGTGTTTGACCTGGGGAATTAAAGGATCTAGTTCATACTTATGTGTTGTGACTGACAAATAATAACAATAATAATAAAAAACTAATAATAATGATGATGATGATGATAAAATAATAACAACAACAATAATAATGTTTGTTTATAGTATTTAGCAGATACTTTTTTCCATTTACCATTAAGGTATCAGACATGTTTTTGGTCTGTGGGAGGAAACCGGGGCGGCGTGTAGCTCAGATAAATATAAATACAGACCGTTTACCTTTTACCTGGAGGAAACCCTCACACGCACGGGGAGAACACGCTGACTCCATGCAGAAAGTCTAACCTTAACTGCTCCACCACCAGGCAGCTCAATAATAATAATCAGTAGCTGCATGGTTACAGGTTTGAAACCATCTGGTTCTGACTGTAGATCAGTGAAGATGTCGGATCTCACCCACAGAAAATCAGAGCTGAAGTAAGATTTTTCTTGGTTTTGTATTCTCAGTAAGCATTTCTCTGTAAACTCATTTCTTTGCTTTACTGTTGGTCAAAGCAAGGCTCGCTGCTATGTTATGATCTGCCTCTTAGGAAGAGGGTTTCATAACATATATCGTTTTATAAATGATAGCTGCAGGCACATATAGGGATGAAATATCATAATGGTGGAGCGTTCTTCCTCACCTACACTCGTTGGTACTCCGATGACCCTGCGCAGCGTGCGGACCCAATCCTCCAGGTCACTTTGGGAGTTTGCCATGAACACATATGGACAGCGCTCTCTGTCTCCAGTCGATCCTAAAAATCAATATTTCAAAACAAGGAGAAACATAAAATCCTAAAGAACCTTTTGAACAAGGCTTTGATCTTTAGAACCTTTCACTGAACAGACTGAGACAAAACTCATCCTTCAAAAACACTGATTCACAATACAGTATAGATAGAAACAACAATAGGAAACAATGTCCAAACGCTTCCTGTTTCTCTCTAAATTCTAAAACCACCAGATGTCAGATGTCAAAAGGTGCTGGAATAAATTGATGCTTACGTGGAATAATTTCAAAGAGGAACTTTCCGGAGTCATCAGGACTTGAAGGGAGTTCGTTAACCTTACTGAAGCGCAGCTGGATGACCCCCTACAGAAAAAACAACAACACAAACAAACAAGTATCCCTGTAACAGCCCATTCCACCTGAAGCTCCACCACCAGAGGGCAGCAGCGTGTATAGGACTGGATGTGGCAGATTTTTGATGAAAGTACTAATCCTGATATACCATCTGGTTGCTTTAGTGAGTCAATGCAAAATTGTGACACCAGGGGTTAAAATGTTGGTGCTGTTTGTGGTGACTGACTGCCAGTGATGAATCAATCTAAAGTGCTGTAATTTATCCATAAACATGAGGCTTGGAGCATTAAAATGGGTCATCTTGTATTTATGAACCACCTGACCAGCTCAGTCACCCTGATGCAGAAACTATATCTGCAGTTGTCAAGCAAAAAAAAAAAAAAAAAATCTAAATAAATCTATAACAATATTGTTTCCTTATTGTTTGGGAGGATACAGTAATTTAGGCTCTGTCTATCCTATGATGTCGGTTCATCAGTGTCCTGTTTGTATCTGAACCTGCTTCAGTAGAGAAATGTCTTCATGACTGTTTATACTGAACATTTTAATGTAAAAAAAGAACATATTTACTATAGAGATTAACACACACTAGTAAGAAAATCCTGTAGCTTCTGGATTCAAAGATGGCTGATTTTGTACTTAAATATCTGCTGACCAAAGTCAACAGCTGCTGTCATTTTATTTCATTTCCTTGTTCCAAACCCTGATCAAAAGAACTGAATCCTGCTGTTTTTGACTCTAATGTGGAATAAACACTCCCAGTTGGAGGTTTGTCTTTATTTCCTGAAACCCTGCTTTTAACTCTGACAGCTGTTTTATCGTCTCAGGGCCAGTTTTCTGTATTTTGCACACTATTTCTGCCTCGCACACAGATCTACAGCAGGATACCAACACTGGGTTTCTATGGCTGATAAAGCCTCTTTCTCACTCTCAAACACCAGATGTGTTTACAGGAAGTGTGCAAAGTTAGCCACACAGCTAGTGGAGAGTTTGTGGTGTTGATTGGAAAAGATAGATGATAAGTGTCCTATAAAGTCATGCATGAAAAGAAAGCAATGCAAGCATGGTGACTGAGTACTTCAGGGTCATTTTATTAAACTGATTTATTCTTACTGTACAAAAAGAAAAGAAAACTAAAATATAACTTTAAAAAACAACTAAAAACCCAAGAAAGCTTGAGTTTATAACAGAAACACATAAAATATTTTAATGACAGTTCAATATTTACATATGAACCATTCAGGAACTACTCCCCCCCCCCCCCCCCCCCGGTTAAAGAGTTAAAGACCGTCACTGACCTGTACAGTGGTCTCCTTGTCATCTTTGTGGTAGGTCAGAGTGCTCCCTCTCAGCACAAAGTAACGCTGCTGCCAGTTCTTCACTAAAGACCTCTGTTGTTTCTTCAGCCAGCCGGCCTTTAGCGGCCTCTCCATGGACCTGGAGGAGCGCGGTGAGCCCGGTCCGAGGCCCCCCTCTCCAGGAGTCACACTCTTGGATCGGGCTGCCACACACCACAAGAAAGCAGTTAATGAAGGTGTTATCAGCCGCTGAGTGTCACACAGTCCAACAGCTCAAGATGTGAAAATGCAACCATAACATCTGAGGCACTCAGCTATTGTAGAGCGCTTCCTCTTTTCAGCATGAATATGCATCAGCAGCCTGTGAGAGCTCACTCTCCTATTTGTGCTCTGTTCATGCTGACGGGAAACTGTTGCTCTTAGCTGAGCTACTTCCTGTAGACTAGAGGGTATTGGTGCTCAGCTGTGATTGTTGTGTATAAATAACAATGGTCTGCTAGACCTGACAGTGAGGGAGATGTCAACATTTAAATCAGCTGGACTTGAACTGAAACTGACACACAAATCAGTTCAGAGCAGCCTGATGCAGCAAAGACCCAGAGGCAAAGGGAGGCAGTCGCCTCGACATACCAGGGGCCTCAACATACCAGGGGCCTCAACATACCAGGGGCCTCAACGTACCAGGGGCCCCAACGTACCAGGGGCCTCAACATACCAGGGGCCTCAACATACCAGGGGCCCCAACGTACCAGGGGCCTAATAAACTACCTGATAAACTTACAGCGTGGATTTTATTTTTACACTTATGCTGGTAAACATCAGTTAAATATGTGTTTCACACAAAAAAGGTTTAAAGCAGCACTCTGGATTATTTCATCAGGAGAGCAGTTTTTGAATCTAACGTCCAAAGGCTCCTCCTCAAAACATCTCGACACGCGCATCCGGTCGCGTGTGCGCGCGTGCACACGGTGCATATACTTCGGGCATAAGCTGTACAGCTCAATGTGTAGGGTTTAATCACTCACAGTTCACAATCTTATTCCAACACTACGAGGGTCTGATGAGCCCTCTCTGTCCCTGCTGCTTCTGATATTAGCTCTGTTAGCAGAGAGCTGCTGCTGGACTCTGAAGCTGAACTTGACTCGGCCCTGGATGAACTTTCTGACCAAAATAAACGCGTAACCCTGTCAAGTCTTGCCATTCTGTGAGGTGAAAGGTTTAAAATAAAAATAAATCCTTAGCTGGAGAATGGGTAGGTTTTTAGTAGAAATGAGCTGTGAGTCCTCAGTGAACGAGACTGTAAACAAAGAAACACACGGAGCGTCCTGTACGTCAGCGCCCCCTACTGGTACAGGTTTGGTCGATGCACGTGCATGTTGAGAGAATGCAGACATTTGAATTTCATTGGCTGAAAAATATCAGCGGCAAGAAATAATGGAAAGGGGTCTCTAGGAGGAAGGAGGGTCTTCATCAGAATGATAGATGTTGTGGAACTCAACCCATAGATCATAGTTTAGACCTGAAATATCATTTAAAACATTTAGAAAACTTTGATACAGAGAAAAATGCTCCAGAGAGCCGCTTTAAATACCTACTTGTGTTAGCATCACTAAAGCTAAAAAAGCAAAGCTACTCATTCATGTTGGTTACAGGTGTGCAGACAACCCGATGTGAAAAGTCACCTTTTGCATAAAGTATGACAAGCCAGTTAATCATATAATAGTTAGACCAGAACAATCAAACAGATACCCATAATCAAAGTGAGCATTTCAGCTGTCAACAACAAATTTCCTTTTAGTTTTTTAAAATAAATTACTCTTCCAGATGCCTTTGATAAAAAGAAACAAAAAGCATAAAAACGTGTAAAACGTGTTATTAGGAGTAATGTTTCAGTAAATATTTATTTTAGTGTTGTTGCTCATTAAGTCTTAAGCAGGGACACTTCAACCTGTGGGGGAAGGCTGGGACTGAACCGCTGACCTTCTGAACTGCAGATGACCACTCTATAAACAGGAATAAGTTCATTTCAGTTCATTTCTAAAGCTCCTCTTCACAACACAGGTAACCTCAAAGCAATAAATTCAAAAATCACATCAGAACTAGGATCAGGACAAGTGACTGCAGTAAATATAATCAGGGTGCACATCAGTTTTTCATTGCGGTATAAGGGCGCTGATGTCTGGTGCGCACCACGTTTCCGTGAGTTTGTCTCGGGGGGGATGGCAGAGGCGGTGCAGCATGTGTGTGTCAATGAGTTTCTGCAGCCATATGACTGATCATTCACAGTGCACTGCAACAAGATGTAAAGCTCTTCAGTGTCTGACTGCGTTTTGCGCGATCAGGACCGCGAAAGCACTGGTCCGCAAAGGCGCGTTGGGCAGAAGGATCTGGTGCATGATACCTGGTGTGCATGCGCACTGGTGGAGCAGTTATGTGCACCCCTGAATTTAATTCAGCTGTAATGAAGTTAGTTTGGATTATTAACTTAGATATTATTCAATGGGGATGGACAGTCTAACAGCTTGTAATCAACATTAAATTTCAAGTAGTTCTTAAAAAATAAAGGATCGTGGAGGGCCTCATGTCTATGTTTGGCCTGGGGCCCCAAAATGACTGAATCCGCCTCTGCAGAGAGTTGCGTGATAAAAGACACCATTAGGTCTAAAGGGCAGATGAAAGCGAAGAGGCAGAGGTGTACGTGGCACACGGAGGCAGGGCTGGATGGAGATGGTGAGAGTGACATGCAGGGTGGTGGGACCACAGAGATAACTGGATTCAGACTGAGCCTCAGTTGTTCTTAAATCCACCGTGTCTTCTTAAACAAGATGACAGAGAAGAAGAGAAGCAGAAGGGCCGCTCAGGGGTAAACAGGAAGCTGTCACATCGTCGCCGGAGGCACGCAGCACTTTGAAGGTCTCCACCTACGGGCCGTACAGTCCCTTGGTCTAAATATGATAGCACCACCCTCCCATGATCAGTGGAAAGTTCAAATGCTGTTGAAAAACTTTGACCTCACGCACAGAAGCTGCTCTCACACCACACCCTCCAGTCCCACGAACTGACCCGATGAGCCCTACAGCACCATCAGGGGGCGTTTAACACCCCCCACCCACAAACAGAAAAACTCTCAACAATGATTCTCACTTCTCTTTGACCAAAGGGCCCGTTTCACTTAAAGAAGTATAACATTTGATGATCTTTCACTAAAGTGACAATTTGTGACTTTCTCTTCCTGATCCAACGCTTTATGTCACCGTACAGTTATTGTTTTACCAAACGCTGAACAGAAGGCTACAGATCACAAAACAGGAACTCAGGGGAACAATGTCAGAAGATCTTTAACTCAGTTATGTTTTGCACATGCCTCAGCAAGGTAGAAAATGTTGTTTTATCCAATAGCTGTCCAAGGGATAGAACTAAGGAGCTAAATCTGGACCATGATTATTTAACCCTCGTGCTGGTTTCAGGGGTCAAATTGACCCTAAAAGACAAGAAAATTCCATCAAAACATCAAATACCAGAGATTCAAAACTTAGAATGGTTTCATCGCCACATCATCACAGGAAGACCTGAGCAGAATCTTCTCATAGCGTCTTCATTTAGATGCATTTCTCTGTAGTTTGTTTCAAATTTGCTGTAATTAGTTTGGAGACGGTCCCATTAGGATGCAACTGATTTGAGTTTCATCGTGTGAAGCAGGTGATGGAGACAGATTATAAACAAAAAAAAAAGTAATGTACCGGTATTAATCCGTAGGGCAGTTCATAACTTATTAAAGCCACATTTATGAAACTGCTTGAATGATGAGAAGATTAATAATGTTGACACAATCCACAAGAGACAAGCATCCTGTTGGTTTCTAATAAAAGCCAAGATTTGGATTTTAAACTATCATTCTTAAACGTTTAAGGTTTAATTTTGCATTTAGGAGCATCACAAGTAGTACAGTATGTCTGCTACACCCCAACCCAAAACCCAAACCTGATCCATTAATCACATCCAGATCCAGGAGAGCCTGGAGTGCTCATTAGATTCTATAAAAACATCAATAATCTGTCATATTTAGCCCATAGTGTGTACATCTAAGACCAATTTAAGCTCGCCAACCTCAAATTAACAAACACACTAGTTGTATCAACGTTTGATCTAAAAGAAGAGCATTTTTAAAAATGTAAAATCCTCTTTAGTGAAGCATTTAGTGAGTTATTAAAGACCAAGCTGCAACTGGTAGAAGCTCTTTGAAATATTCATTGTGTTTGACCTTTTAAACTGTTTGAAAATGACGTTTATTCGTCATGACTATGCACACACACACACACACACACACACACACACACACACACTGACTGCTGCAAAGTAAAAGGTTTGCAGAAACTGAGCTCTTGCATCAGTTTCCTGTTAATCTGCATCACCTCATTTTTAGGGCAACAAATCAAACACCTTTCAAGGTCTAAAAAACATGGCGAGGTAACAGAATCAGTGAGGGCTGACGGGTTTGAAGACTCATAAAAGGAGTGTAATAATAAAGCTCGGTCCACTGGAAGTTACTTTAGAGGCAGATCAACTCAGCAGCACTACTTCCTTCCACAGAGCTGAACGCTCAGCTCCTCTGATGGTAACAACTGATTAGATGAAGCACAAGTGGCAGACGCTGCAGGACTGAGCTCATTCAGCTCCTGAGATGTGAATGTTGTAACCACTGTGTCGTGAGAGGAAACAAGACCCACTGCTGCAGCGAGTCCACCCTGAACAAACACAACTAAACATGGTATTAGAGCGTCTAGCCAGCAGCACTGCAGACAGGAAATACACACACACACACACCTATAGGCTGACCTGTTATCACATAAATATCATCAGAGGGACTTTAAAGTTTTAAAAGTCTAATTGTTTTAGTGACTATGAATTAATTTTAGATGACAGTGATTTATGGTATCAGCTCTGGTTAACTTCAGCCCTCTCCACTCAACCACCAACACCAAGAAAACTGCAGACAGGCTCAGTCAGTTTTCCTCTATAATAAAACACAAGTCATCCTATTTATATGCAGGTAAAATAGAATCAGACAACAAGCCCTAACTTCTAACAGACAGACAGGAAGGGCTCAGCCTGCTCTGTAAAAATCACCTCTTCCTCTCAGTTTCAGCCCATGTTTTATACAAAGTGTTAGAATCCCGCGGTCCAGATGACAGCATCCTGTGTGTGAAATGTTTCTGAGGAGGTTTAGATCCACTCTGCTGTCAGACACCCAAACCCACCAGAACCTTACCTATCCAGGTCGTCTCAGACTTGAAGGTGCTGAAGTCCCAGTTGCGAGGTAGTTTCAGAGACATTATCCAGCAGCACAGGCCAGTGCTTGTTCCCACATGCACCCCACTAAAACACACACACACACACACAAACACACACACACACAGTTGTGATAATAAAGATCACACTTCCTACTTCCTGTCAATTTTTCTTCTTCTTTTTTGCTGCTATTCATAACGCGCTCCTTCATGTTGCCTCTACTTCCATGTTTGTACTTGTCATGATAAAGAGCAGCATAAATGTCTACACCAGGGTGGTTTCACTCACAGGCGTCAGCATGAGCCTTGAAGCTCACAATATAGAAAAAATAAAAAACCACCGGCACCTTAAAGGAAATGGGTTTCACCTCTTAGTTTGACTCGCTTACTGAGAATGTTTCCCCACAGCTCAGACTGCAGGATGAACAAGGACCTCCTAGAATAAAAATTAAACCAACTTTACATGAAATCACAGAACACACTGACTGGAAGGGTTTTATATCATAAAATATTTAAGGTTTTTTTTTTTTTAAATAAAAGGTGCAAAGAAATGAACTGGATGTGTTTCAAAATAGGGAAGACGACAAAAAAAGAAGAAAGCAGATACAGCAGAGCACATGATGGTTTAAATACATTTATTTTCTCTGAACTAAGGCAAAGCACACATTAGCATTAAATAATACAGAATTTCTCTAAATAATATACAATTCAACAAACCATTGTAGAGTGTAAGAATATATATTTATATTAAAATTTGTAGGTAATCTATGAGCACAAAGTAAAATATCCACCTGCACAGTTCATGGGACAGACATACATTCCTTCTGAGGGGGTCCTGGCAGAACATGATGCACAGCCTAGTGGCACCATAACGTAGTAATAATTAAAAAAAACTTTTATTTTGTTTCCTTCTGAGTGAAACCACATCTCTAGGGGGTTTGGAATGTACCAAGCAGAGGTAAAAACCTCTGGTTAGCCTGAGCCCAGGAGCTCCAGCTCCCTCTAGTGGCCCGTCTGGAACAGCAGGCAGAGGAAAGGCAGTGCAGAGCTGCAGGACCACAAACCATCTAAACCACAGCACAGCTCATAAAAACAAGAGACGCTAAGCAGCTGCCAGCTCTCAGGAAACACAAGCAACAAGTTGATTCAACCGGCACAGAAGTTGACGCACAACAGCAACCAGGTGAAGAGCCTAAAACACCCAACTGTACTAAAGTCTGCGAGGAAATACTCTTCTGCTACGATTTTTTACATGGCAGTAATGGTTCGCTTGTTTCAACCAAAACAACTAAAGAACCATAAACAGGGTTCTAATGTTCTCCTATTAACTACAACAGAGGAACTTATAGACTTAAAACTAACAGCAAATCATTTAAGGTAGAATTATGTTTGAACTCATGACTGGAATGAAATCAAATATCTAAGGATTGACATTCAGATGGAAGGAAAAGTAATGGTTGAATATAGCATCCAACAAACTCCAGGAATGACTCTAAATGAAGCCATCATTTACTGAACAGATAATACTACAGTATCATGTAGTATGGTTAGTACATGACTCAGGGCTGAACTCTACTCCCTGCTGCCTTTTGTTTCGTCCTGTAACTGGATACTGGTTCTGGTCCACAGCGCTCTGCTGCATCAGCACAGAACTCATCTGGTTCTGCTTAAGAGACGAATACCTCGTTTCTTCCATTTACCCGAAAAATAATGATAAATGTAAACAGATGTAGGGGTGGGCGGATGGTTTATGAGTGTGTATCAACAACTTGCCTTTACTTGTTTTAAAAATCTAGGACATTTGAATTTAACCAAACCAACATGAGCTGTAAAACATCAGCGGTTTAGAGTTCCGCCCATTACATGTCGACTTATTAATGAAACAGAGTTTCGATCTGAGAGGGAATTTAAAATTTTAATCTATAAAACTTGGTGAAATGGTCAAACTGCAGTCGGCTTACTCAAATTTCCCACAATTCATCTTTTACTTGACCTTTAACAGAAATGTCTGCATGTTGTCGATCTAAACTTATATTTTCCCAGCCTGACTTTGGGTCACTGTAGTGGGAACATCTAACCAGATCCGACTGACCGTTTGGGGAAATCAACTCATAAAACAAAAAGATGTTCAGCTTATGTTTCACTATTACTTGGCATAAAGAACTAAAACAGCCCACTAATGAGCTCAGTGAAATGAACACGTAGCTGACTGAATAGTTCAACCTGAACACAGGTCATAATAACCAGTCATAATGTTCCCCAGTGTCTCTGCTTACATCACGTTAGAAAAGAAGTGATAACGTCAGGGTGGAGGTCACCTTACAGAGCAAATATAAACCCTCAAACAGGTCCCTGACAGAGAGAGAAATGAATAAAAACAAATGAAACTCTAGGAAATGATGTTTCCATCGTTTGGCAAAAACTAAACCAGAGGAGACTGGAGGTGTTGGCCTTCTTTTGCTTAATAATAAAATGATTTTTTATATTACATTAAACATTATTAACACATTGCTGCATGTGATAAAAACAACTAACAGCTAGTAACTTACATGAGAATAGTTTTGGCATTTATCAGATCGAAAACGTCAGTTAAAACTCATACTTGTGTATGAAATCATGCATGACTTAAGCGAGCATAAGAGGCTTTGAAATGATTAATGGAAGGAAAAAAATCTAAACAAATAAACATAAAGTCATCACAGCCTGAATAAAACATTAAGAGAGAATAGAAAATACCAAATATAAAAACCCATCTCTGTATAAATACAATCAATAAAGAAAATGAAATGAATTTTGGGGGAGGGTGATGCTGATGTAACAATACAGTAACAGGTTTGAGTGCAGTGCATCAAATCACAAGAAAAAAAATACAATAAAAAAATGAACACACACCAACAGACAATATAGAGGATATTGTGTAAACAGGCAGAAATGTACATCTGACCAACATTTAGTTCAACAGTGCTGATAGAGAAACACTGGCTATACTGGAAGAGTGTGAGACGGTACAGTGATCCACTAACTGAACCTAGAACCACGGCTGTCAGGAACAGGATTCACAGACTGTACAACACAAACACACGCCTCTCAAACCCAGAGGAATGGAATGACCTGGGGACGCCTGGATTTTTATGGGTTTTCCTTTTTTTCTTTGATGTGTTCTCGCTCTCACAAAATGTAGATTCTCTCAGAGCAGGAAGGGGGTCAAACAGAGCCCCTCTCTGCCACCTTAAGGTGGAGCTGCTGTGGGGTTTGGGGGGTGGGGCTCTAAGCTTTGGCCTCCACAGCTGGCAGCAGGCCTTTCTCTGTCAGGTGAGCCTTCAGGGAGTTGAAGATGTGGAGCTGCTGGTCAGGACGGAGGGCCAGGAGCTGCTGGATCACCTTGCTGGGGTTGGGCCCCCTGAGAGAAAACAGAAACATGAATACGAACATAGCTTCTTTTAATAAATGATAACACAGCTGGATTTATGGTAGTTGGTGGCTTTAAAGCAAAGTCTCAGCCTAATAATGAAATAAAAATGTTTAGTAAAATGAAGTACTTTAAAAAGTGTTCACATCTCCAATAATGGAGGAGTATAGTTTGCTTTATTAATTAACAGAAACATCAAATAATAGTTGAGAGGTTGAATAAGCTGTTGGCTTCAGGCTGGTTTAATTCTGGTTAATAACTGAGTACCGTATTTGCTCGCATATAAGACGAGGTTTTTTTCATTGAAAATAATTTGAAAAAGGGGGGGTCGTCTTATTATCGCGCCCTAGTTTTTCCGGCGGAGGGCGCAGGCTTTTTGGTCAAAGCGGCAGGAAGCAGCTCAGACCGCGAGCGGTTCCAGAGGTCCGGGCCTGGCCTAGTTCAAAGCTACAGGTTTACTAGTACTGAGGATTAAAATGTCCAGACCCAGCAGGTGTTTTCAGCAGCAGACTGTACAGGTGAGGGCTCGCGTCGCTCGCTCGATTCACACACGCATTCTCCCTCAGAACCTCATCCGTCTCACCGTTCTTTATATGCACCCGACACGCACACCTACACACAGACACACTCCCTCACACATACAGCGGGTTTGTATGTGTGTCTGCGCAATAATTGTGCAACAGCGGGTTTGTGTGTGCGCGCGATCATGGCGCAACAGTGGGTTTGTGTGTGTGTGTCTGCACGATCATGGCGCAACAGTGGGTTTGTGTGTGTGTACGATCATGGCGCAAAAGCGGGTTTGTGTGTGTGTGTCTGCACGATCATGGCGCAACAGTGGGTTTGTGTGTGTGTACGATCATGGCGCAAAAGCGGGTTTGTGTGTGTATGCGCAATAATTGCGTAACAGCGGGTTTGCGTGTGCGTGATCATGGCACAGCAGCCGGTTTGTGTGTCTGTTCGTTCATGGCGCAGCTGTGTGTGTGTGTGTGTCTGTGCATTTTGCCGCAGCAGCGTGTGTGTGTGTGTGTAATCAAGCTTCCCCTACATGAAAACTCCATCTCAGCTCCACAACTGGATGTGAAGTTCATCAGTGTCTGATGATCACAGAGCTGCACAATCTGACCGTGAAAGCTCCTGTCAGCAAAGGTGCGTTGGGCAGAGAGATCAGTACAGTGGACTGGTGGACTAGTTGTGTGCACCACTGTTAATAAGCAAATATTAAAGCAGTCTGGAATTATTAGTAGCATTAGTTACATTATTTTCTCAAAATTTCAATAAAAATAGTTTCTTTAAAAAGTGAATTTAGTCTTTTTTCTGAAGATTAGTCTTGAAAAGGGGGCGTCGTCTTATAATTAGGGTCGTCCTATATTTGGGCAAATACGGTATTTATGTTGTGAACACGTGTTGTTATTTATTATTCATGTGTTTTGCGAGTTTGTTATTCTTCTCTTGTTTTCACACAAACTGTAATACTGGTTCCTCATGAGGTGAAGCAACATGAAGTTCATGTCATTTTATTCAAAAGGACAAACAATACTTTCTTAAATGGAAAAAAAAGAAACTTCTACCAGACCAGGGCAGGTCAAACTAAAGAGTTTAACTTAAACTAGCCTTGAACCTAAGAAATTCAGATTTATTTATTCCCTACAATTAGAGTGTAGTCTTTTAGAAAACTAAATTATTAAATATATTAACTTAAAGAACTGATGTGAATCTCTAGATTCAACCACTTCTTCCTCTCCTGTTTTCTGTCCCACTCTACTATCTCTATTCACACGTCAGGGAGTTGTTTTGTGTGTTTTATGGCAAACTACATCTGTTCCAGTCCCCTCGTCTTTCCAGTCAGAGGACTACTTCCTGTTTCTAGAGACTCCACACACTGATTGATGTCACCAGTGGGTGTGTTCGTTACTGTAGATAAACGACTCATAGAACACCACTTCAAAATGACCCAAACATCCCTTTAAGTGCTAAATATATCCACAGTGACATGTGAGGTTTTACCTGATGAAGCTAGCAATGTAAACATTGACGAATGTGGCCATCAGATACTGGCAGTCAAATCTGTCCATGATGCCACCGTGGCCTGGGATAGTGTTGGCAAAATCCTAAAAGAAGAGAAGAGAAAACACTAGCTTTCACTGTGCATCTAAACACAGACAAACTAATCATACAACGAAAGAAAAGAAACAATATACAAGTACATATAATTACTGGAACATAACAACACTGATGAGCTTCTGAGGTTATTTGGTACATCTCTACCTTGATCTTGAAAGCTCTCTTGAAGCCGCTGGCAAAGAAGCCACCGAAGGGTCCCATGATGGAGGCGAAGGAGGAGAGAGCGATGCTGTGGATCTGGAAAGGATACAGACGTACTGTAGTCTGTGGAGACAAGAAGGGAGAGCTTTAGTCCCACAGCCAGAGTTAACCAGAACCTACTAGTCCAACATCAGTTTACCAAGAGGGTTTAGTTCTGTTCTGTATCCACACAGAAGTCGTTCTTTTCTTGTATGCATGGTTTTTGGACTCTACTTCGTGCTACTTTAACCAGTTAAATATCACAACTTGTTCAGGACATTTTGAATATGACTTTTGTATTTGTAATGGTTATACTTTCCAAAATATTTAACTTTCTTTTATTTTCCATAAAAAGTGTATCCAGAACCATCAAAAACTATCTGACATTAAACTACTTCTACATCCTTCTACCTAGAAACTTCATTCAAACTTTAAGACATTTTTCTATTACCAGTTCATTATTGTTGTGATATCCTGTACTATTTAATTAAAATCAAAGTACCAGTTTCTTTGGGAAAGTTTTAGATTTTCAGTGAGTTACCTTGTTCTGTTGAAACTTACTCAACAAATGATCTTATACGAAACTGTAGAGGCTTTAAAACAGGTAATATAGTTTTCTAATGCATCAGTTAAGACTTTTTTTTTAAAGAGTTGTTTTAAATACCCAGAAAATTTGCCAACAGTTTGTCACTGATCAGCAGCAGCATCTCTCCTGATTATTGCTCCAGTCACAGGACCACTTCCTGTTTCCAGAGACTCTTTTCTATGGGTATGGTCCCTATTGTAGATAAATAACTGATAAAACTCCACTCAATGGCCAGAAGATCCCTTTAAGGCCATCTAAAGTTGAGCTGATTGTAGGTGGAGTTTGATCAGTAGCAGGGGGGTCTGACTGATTACACTTAGACTGACTGACTGACTGGACTTTACCAACTTGTGAACAAAGTTCATCACACTGTGGAGTGAGTTAGATGAATGTGGGTGGGGTTTGATCATTTGTTGAGCAGGGTTTAGCTGATTAAAGGTGGAGTTTGTTCATGGGCAGAGTGTGACTGTTGGATGGAGTTTGACCACTTACATATGGGGTCTGATCGACTGTGGTCAGGGTTTGGTGGTTTATAGCTGGAGTATGGTCAATACTGGGGGAAGTTTTGTGCTTTACAATTTTCCACAATCTGTTGTATTGTTGATATCTTGGTAAGAAACTGGTGGATTGGTGATTAATGGTTTCTGAAATAATGTCATTTTGTTCAAATGAATAATTCTTTTTAAGACAAGGAGGTAAAACAAAGCCAAGTCCTACCCATCCAGTGACAGATTCCAGCACCGCTGGCAGGGCGTAGTCCTGAAGCTGAAAGAGCTCCGACGGCTGACAATCCACTTGGAAGCTGTTGGAGTCGTTGTTGAATTCCACCGGACAAACAAAGTAGCGGTATCCGGCCATGACGTAGGACAGCTGAGAGGGGAGGGAGGGAGGGTCTGTTACTCTTCAGTTACTGACTTTACCTTTATACATTATTAAATCTAACATTGTTTTTTTTTTGTCTCAATAAATAAAGGAACATCTTACCAAGATTCCAAACACAATGGTGGCGAAGAGTCCACCAATGAATCCCTCCCATGTTTTCTTAGGGGACAGCTGGAACAAACCAGATAAAAGATGATTACAACCATTGAATACAGATTCATGACTGTTCACCACCAAAAGACAAGGCAGCTCATGATGTTTTTGCCTGTCTGCGTGTGCATGTGTTTGTTAATCTGTAGGTGGGAAAATATCTCATGAACCACTGGATTGAATTTATTAAAAATCAGAAAGTTATCACTGAATAAACATCTAGCTGAAAAGAGTCAAATCAATTCAAGATGGCTGCCACAGCCAACAGACCTTAGATAACAAAAATGGCTACAACTCAATGAACTTTCCAGAAATTGAGCCATGGTTTTGTGTCACAGTAGTTAAGAGTCATCATCGACACACAATCCAACTGAATCTAATCCAAGTTTAGACTAAAACAGCTGCACTGCCTTAGTTTTAAACTCATGCATTAAAGGCAGTAGGTCCTTCAAGAAATACTCAGTCATTCTAATTCTTCATTACTGGTTGCTGTCAAAACTGGTTAAAAAATCAAAATAATTAAAAACTATGCAGAAAATGTAATCAACACATACATGTGTTTTCATGTTTTAAGCAGCAGTAAAGGCTGTAACAACCTACCTTAATGAGCGGGGTTCGGCCAAAGAAAAACCCAAACATGTAGGCCATGATGTCGTTACAGATCACACAGGAAATGGGCACAATGAACCTATTCAGACAAATAAACAACAGGATCTGCATTAGTCTGCAATAAAATTACATTACAGTGGGAAAAATCAAGATTATCTCATTTCCAACTAATGAAATGTAACTTTCTGAGTAGAACCAGAGTGAAAACACAGTGACTCTTAGCCTTAACAGGTCTGCATCAACGCAGACAGAAGACTGACCAGATCATCCCCTCAAACAGGTTGTGAATGATGAGGTGAGACTGAGTCACCACAATCAGCAGGGTCACGTGGGTCCAACCGAACTGTGGAGACAACAAGTAGATCAACCTTTCAATTCAAACAGCAACCTTCACCTGAAAGACCAAACAGTCACCCGGTACGTCCAGACTGATTTGGATACAGTCAAATCACTTGTTCAGACCTGGTTTAACTGGGACGAAACTGGTGGAAGAGGCAGGAAAACCTCTGACCCCATAATGCAGGAAAATCGGACTCATTTACAAATCTAATCTAATAGAAATCTGATCAAGATAAGGGCCAGTTTCAGACAAGACTTATGGAAAAACATGAGTTAGGAAAAATGTCGAGTTTTTTTTTTTTTTTTTTTTAAATCGGTGCTTGGAAATGGAGCATTCATAAACAGGAAAACAGCAACTTTTGAGTGTCAGATTGACTTATCAAGACTATTATAATAAATATTGTCCGTTTCTAATCGCCAACTGACTTTTTGGTGCATCTCTGGTTTCAGGTACTTCATTAAAATTTCAAGGATTTTCAAGAATATCAAGCACCTGTAATAACCCTGGTTCTGATGCTTTAATTAAATAGTAATGGTTGTTTTGTCATTATGCCTTTGTTCGCTTACTTCTACTAGAAACAGTTGGGGTCACAAGTCTCTGACACTGTTATTTTATGGGTTGGAATTGTAAACGTTTGGGAATCACAGTTATAGATTCTTTCATCAATAACAGGACAGGAGGGGGGGGGGCACTTACCATGTAGAACTGAAGACGATAATGTTTCTTCACCAAACTCAGCACAAACATACAGAAACCTACAAGAGACGAGCAATGCATGAGACACACTGTAACATCTC
Organism: Callopanchax toddi; assembly: GCA_006937965.1. Taxonomy (NCBI): domain Eukaryota; kingdom Metazoa; phylum Chordata; class Actinopteri; order Cyprinodontiformes; family Nothobranchiidae; genus Callopanchax; species Callopanchax toddi. The sequence continues at coordinate 280,132 of SSNR01000408.1, read as the reverse complement.
TGATGAATTCAATTAGAAAGTAGGTCACCTTTGGTTGAATGCTAATTAAATTTATCTTGACCTATTTTAGGCTTCTGTAATGTGATAAGCTCAGGGTTGCAGGAACCTGTTATTACATGACTGATGAGAGGAGAGGAGGTTGTTGCATAGACAGAAATGGCTGTAACTATGTGAAAAGAGGTCAAGCTGGAGCTTCAAACGAAGCTTTTTCTTTAAACCGACAGTTTTTCCATCCAGAACTGATGTAACGGCTTAAAAAAACATAACAGCATGAACTCTCAGTCGCAAGGTCTCGGTTTGAAGACACGACAGAATGCTGGGACATTCAGTTTCACCTTGAAACTTGAAGACATGAGGGAGAAGCAGACTGAGCTTCCTTCCTCCTCACATCCTGTTTGGCATCAGTCAGAAACTGTAACAAGACAGTTTTACTAACTGACATTCTGCAGATCAGGAAGGGGGGCATCACTGGTTACACACCGATAGAAATATCCTGCACAACATCCTGTAACTATTATAAACACATTCATTAATTAACAGTAAGCAAATACTTGGATATAAATATGTTTTGGTTTGATTGACTAAGAGATAACCTTATTTCCAGAAGGCATTAAGGTAAAAATGGACACATTTGTGTGGGACATCCTAAAACACACAAACTATTTCTACAAGTACAAAGGCTCTTAAATGAAAATATGTTTTAGATTCGCCTTGCCGACTGCATTTCTATAAATGAATAAAGGATGGTGTTGTGGACCACTAGCACAATGATGTGACACGACTTTCCATTCGGTTTGACCCTCAGTGTGTGTACCTGTGAGGTAGAGCGCGAAGGAGATAAAGCGGTGGTATTTGCTGAGGATCCGAAGCGGCTCCTCTCGTTGCACCAGTGTGAAGAAGTAATCTGTCACAGTCTCTCCATAAAAGAAGTAGTTCACACACAGCAGGAAGTACCTGTAGGGCACATGGTTGCAGCAGATGTCACATCTCACCACTGGGAGGTCAGCTAATCAGACTCATAGACTTCAATATGCCTGCAGAAAACCTGGAAGGGTTACATATTAACACTGCTGTGTAAAAAAATGTATTCACCAAAATTCCTCTGGAAATAGAAGGAATCATTTTGTCAAATTCCCCAACTACAAATATGTTTACATTTATTTTTCATCAGGCTTTAGGCTTGAGGCATAGTGAATATGAGGACTCCCACTACACTGCACCATACTACTTCTACTAATCAACAGCACTGATGATTCACAGAATTCCTGCCATTTGGTGATTGGAAAAAAAAAACCTCTACAAACTAAAACAGACCAGAAAACAAACCTCAGGATGTCTGTAACAAAATAAAAACCAGACAATGCAATGAGAAAGAAGGCAACTTGGATGTTTATAAAATTTAAATCTCAGTGTTCTGTGCATTTGTGTATCTGGTGTCCTCACCAGCTCAGCGTCCTGAACCAGGGCAGGTCGTAGGAGTGGTACACACTGTAACCGATGGTGATGATTTCATGGAAACATTTGATCTGAACGCAGAGGACCTGCACACAGAAACACAGCAAAACATCACATCCCATGATGCATCATTCCCCAATGTGTGTGTGTCCTTTGTAAAAAATTTAAAAAATGGCTGACAGGCCAATATTTAGAGTTAAGGTTTTTGTAAAAAGTCAAAAGACAATCATTATATTTAAAAATCCTCAATAAATAAACAAAATGTTTCTGTGACTAAAATCTGCTCTAGATAAGATCATTACCTTTAAAATTCATGACTAACATTCTTTAGACACATTTCAGAGCCCAAAACAACAGTTGTAGAGGGACTGGAGAAAGAGAAGCCACACTTCACATCTCTGATAATCAGACTGATAGAATCCAGTGACAAACCAACAGCTAGAGAATGAGACATTTCAACATCTCTGTTTACTTTGACTAAAGTTTAAACAAGGTTTAAACGGGACAAAAAGTCAACACTGTGGCAGATGCAAAGAACAGACTCATGACATTATCAGAGGAAACAGGGAACAAAAACACAGGAAGTGGAAGAGCAAAAAGAAACAAAGGTAAACACTGTGGTGGATTTTAAAGACAGCTCAGAGGAAATAACCTGCTACAGCTGAACTGGTAAATACTGACCAGTTAGCTTGATAGTTCTGTCATGTTCAGCCAGTAAAATTACTCTTGTGTGATGTTTAGAATTATTAAAAGATTGCAGCTGTTCAAAGAAACAGTTCAGTCATTTTGAAGTGGCGTTCTCTCAGGGCTCTTGAGCCAAATTCAGCACACAGAACACAGTATCAACATTACACCATAGGCAAGAAACAGGATAAAGCTGCACTGGTAACAAGGTCTGTCATATTTCATTAAGCTTAAAGGGATATGTTGAACCAGTCGATCAAAAATGATTTATTAATCCCAAAGTGCAATTAGATTAAGTTAGTTCTATCAGTTATTATCTACAGTAAAGATCACTCCCACTGGTGACATCACTCAAAGTGGGCAGAGTCTCTAGAAACAGGAAGAATTCTCTGACTGGAGCAATATTCATGGAGAGACACTGCTGCATATTAGCAGCCAATTTTCAGGTGTTTAAAACAACTCTTCCTATAAACGTCATACTGATGCATTAGAGCGTTTGTGCTGCACTATTAGCTTTATACTCACAATCATCATAAGCACCATGGGGCCCAGGTAAATGATGAAGAAGAAGAAAGAGATCATGGCTAGTGTGAGGATGCCTCGCACCCACCAGTTCTTCCATCTGAGGAAACAAACACCTCTGTCAGCTTTAAGATGAACAACACTGATTTCAGGACAGAATGCAAAGATCTGGAATAAATCAAAAACTAATTAACAAAAATACCATTTGGTCCAAGTAAATAGTACTTAATAACATCAAAAATGCCTTTTAATGCTGCAGTAATGTATCTGTGCTCATACACACAACAGATTTTAGACTCTGCATAAACACATCCTACAAGCTGGTGAATCATCTTAAAAAACTGCTTGTGGAGGGTTTATTTTAAAATGAATCATGTGCCCTGTTGAATGTGTAGCAGATGTAGTCCTAGAAAGACATGAGCCTCTGGTTTAGTTTTTAAATAGATCAACTCACTGAAAGCAGCTACACAAGCATAATGTGTTTTGGAAATCTAAAAATATAAAAGCCAGCATATTCAGGCTCCATGAGCAGAATAAAAACAACCTCTTAGGCCCTAGGCCTCTTTTTGAGACATCTGCTCAACAAGGACATGTCCAAAATAAGTCAATCTATATCAGCAGCTACAGGGGTTTTTGTATTATTTATTTATCATTATAAAGTAAAGTAATGGTTAATATAAATGGTATTATTTAGAGTAAATGAGTATGGCACACAAAAGAAAATTTAAATGTTGACTTATATTGTAAAGATCTCTTTGAAATTATGCAGTTGAAACCCCAGACCTCCATCAAACAACAACTGACCTCCATTGGGACCAAAAGTATTCTAAAATATTCACTATAGAAGTTTTAGGAAGGTATTGGTGGAGGAAAATCCAGGCGTACTGTAAATGAGCCATTTTGGCACTATGTGGGGAACACCTTGGTCAATTTGGATGATTGACACCTCTATTGATGCATGATATGCTAATTTCATGGCATAACTACGTCACCCCACTTCACAGCTGATTACGTTCATGTGGGTCATGCAGTGCTGAGTTATTAAAATCATGAAGGACAGTAAGAGGGAAACACCTCTAACTTATTTCACCATCTCAAGCCTCAGCACTTGATTCTGTACCAGGATTGTCTGTAAGCCCAAGAGGAAAGCTAACAGCGGCTAACGCTACAAAGCTAAAACAAAGTAAACTAGTCCAGCATGGCATCGCAGAGTCTCTCATCAGTTTTATTTTGCTATACTACTACTGGGGCAGCAGCAGCTCAGTAGGTAGAGCATTCGTCTGGCAACTGGAGGGTTGTCGGTTCGAGGCCCATTCCGACTGGGTCACCTCATCCCGTGTATGGCCGCCTCGCCTCTGTTGCTAAAATGTAGCTTCCTGCCATCAGTGTGTGAATGACTGACTAATCTAAAGAGGTTTGTAGTCCATGACTTAGAAAAGCACTATACAAATACGAGACATTTACATTCTATTTATCTTTATTACAGACGTTTTGAGTCTAAAGAACAGAGACATGATTTACATTCTTTTACTTTATATTTTAAGACTGAATACCTTACTACATAAAGTTATTGCACTTAAAGTTACCTGTGTAATGTTTTTCAAGTTCTTATAAAATATTTCCAGGCAATCTGTTTACGATGTCAAATAAATTACAAAAAAACATGTTTTTGTACTTTACCTTGAAGAGAGTCCTGACAGAGCCTTGTTGAGAACCTCAGGGGTGTCATCAGGAGGAACTGGCACCTCTGGGACTCCTGTGTCCACCTTGGACTCGGTGTCAGACACCCCATCTTTTTCTGCCTTCAGCTCACTGTCAGAGCCCTGAAACACAGAGGAGAAATATTTGATTTATTTAAACACTTTAGGTTGATTCAGCTGATTGTGAAGGACCACTCATTCAGGAATAGTTAACTAACAGCACCGAGTCTAGCCAAAAACCTATGGCTGGCAAAATCATTCAGTTTTTACAGTGGTAAAATATATGCATATATACAATAGAAGTGTGGAGTGATGTCTGAGCACAAGTGTTTTTTCTTTTAATCTTGGCTGCAATTTTTAAGTGAGTGCGCAAAGATATTTCAAAGGTCTGACCTTCACTAACAGGTCTGGTCAGCAATCATGAATGAACTATGCAGAAAACTGAAAAAGTCATGAGTTTTATGTCTTTTTTTCCCTTTATTCCCATTAAATGATGCATATTTCTTGTTGTCTTTTAAAACAGCCTTGATTGATTTTTCTCTATGCTTTCTGAAGTCTTTCAATTTTTTCTTTGGACTTTGAACTTTGGCAGACAGAAAATGGCTCAGTGTGTGTGTGTGTGTGTGTGTGTGTGTGTGTGTGTGTGTGTGTGTGTGTGTGTGTGTGTTTCTCTCTGGCTTTCTCACTCTCAGAGTATGAAGAAACTTGGGGTTGTCTAAAACTTTTACACAGTGTTATTGCTATTAGTACCTTCTTGTGCTAAAAATATTTGTGACATCAATTTGAATATAACATCAGTGTTTATCTGATTAGTGAGTGCTGATCACATTTTTCTGTATGCAGCAAACAGTAAAATCAGTGATTGATTTATAAGGTCTGGCCTTGTTATGTAGTCTTGGGATGACAGATGTCATGTCAGGCTGTGTTAAGCACCTGATGGTACTTATTTAGCATCCAGTGCCACTTAATAAACCCCAGGTGGTATAATTCACAGTAATAGAATAGGTACAGTAGGCATTTCTAAGCAAGCAAATTGCAACCACTTTGGCTTTCCATAATTTAAAGACATCAGGTTCTGAATCACAAGAACAATGGATCACTTCATCTGAATGTTTACATTTGTGTTTCATTTTGAGGTGGATTTAGTCATTTTGGGGCCCAAGGTGAAACACAGCCCTGAAGCCCTCCATGTCCCACCTTGTGACTCTGACTTTGGGCCCCAAAATGACTGAATCTGCCTCTGTAGAGAGTTGTGTGATAAGAGACACTGTGAGGCCTAAAGGGCAGATGAAAGAGAAGAGGCAGATGTTTCACAGAGGCAGAGCTGGATGGAGATGGTGAGTGACACACAGTATAGTCATATTTAAATGATATTTAACAGCATAAATGTAAAACAAAAGTCCATATGCAAGTTTATCAGGTATTTAATGAAGCCCTAGATATATCCTCAGGCCACTCGTCTGCCTCTGATCATGACATGAAGAACTTCTGCACAAATTAAACACACCAATAGTAAGTTACTTCAAAGAGAACAGAGACAGAGTGAAGGTAAATTATGTTTGAGTTCACTGTCAAAATATTAATAAACATTTACTAAATAATGACCAGCTTCAAAACTAAATACCCTGATATGGTTTCAGAGCTTCTGCCGTTTTAGTACTTCACAGTTCAAACACACAATCTATCCTGAGCTTTCCCCCCAAAGAATTTAGTATGAAAACAATTTAGAAATAAGGAAAAAATGTCACCTGGCTGGCTGAGAATAAATGATTCACAGGTTTATTTTGAACAATGACCAAAATAACTGAGTGTTACTACCTTAGAAACCCAAATAGGTTTTTAAAAAGTGATTTTGTTTAGTGCAACTGCTTATTGCTTAAACAAATAGAGGTCAGTGTTACTGGACGAACAGCACCAGCTTCATCATATCAGAGGATGACATTTTGTATTCAGTAAAGGGGACTGCCAACGCTGAGCTGTCTGGGTGGAAAACCACCAAAACTAATGATTTCCTTCCATATGTCTCATCAGCTGAATAGAGTCGCTTATTAAAACACACTGATCTCTGTTTTTCTAACAACAATAAAAAGTCAGAGTTCCCAGACAAAGACCTAATGATGAAGTGATTCTCCAACAGCTGAACAGTACAGTGATGAAAGCAGGCCAGTTGAAATCATCATGTTGGAAACTGGTGTTCTTTGTGTTCCCTGTAACTCTGTCAATGTCACAACACAGGCTAATGTCGCTAGCACATGTTGATTAATAAATACATATGATAGAAAGAAAGTCCACCCTCTGTCTATCTCAGGATTTTACATATCAGAATTAAATAAAATCTAAAAATCTGGTTTTCACCTGGTTCTGTAATTATTCTAATCTAAACCCAATAACAATAAAAATACATAAAAAATTCCATCATGCCATTATTTATTAGACTTAGTGAAAAACTAACTACTTAGAACCAATTTTAGCAGCAATAAAGTAGTCTTAAGGAATTTTACACATTTTTACTTTATGCTGCTTTTTTCCCCAATATTGGAATGTGTTAGAATTTAACTTTAATTTTACAGAGAAGCTGGTCAGAAAAGTCACTGACTGTACACAGCTGTCAAATTCATAAGCCAAGTGCAGAGGCACAAGAACACACACACACACACACACAGCCATTTTCTGTCTGCTGGTTTCTATGGAGACAACATCCGCTATTCAGGATGCAAGAGTTAAAAATAGAAGTTTCTTTCACTTGTACACTCCACCCCTTTCATGTTGTCTTTTACACCAGCTGCCACTCTCTTTTTTTAGTAACCATTTCATTAACAGACTCTAGGAGGACAAGAACACCTGTGACTCCCGCTGTGTGAAGATGATGGGATATTAAAATCTTTGACTGAACACTGGCAATTGCTGGACTGAGCTAAAAACACTGCTGCACTTTTTAAAAAAGATCAGTGATTTCTATTTTCTAACACAGCTGTAGTCTTGTTTCTGGGAATTAATAGGATAAATCTGACTCTAAAGCCATGACAGACAATTAGTCCAATCCTACAGTTATTTTTTATACTGCACTCAGTGAAACGATTCCTTCATAAATATAAACCAATTTAAGAACCATCTAATTTAAGTTTTAATCTTTGAAATTATGTTAGTTAAAAAAAAACTGTATAGGTGGGAAAAAAAGAGAAAAAATAAAAATATAAAAACTGTCTATGAAATAATTAACCATTAACAACAGTCAAACATCTTTGATTAAATGTTTTCCAGAAACTGGTTGTTTGTTTCTACTCGTTTCCTTTTGTTTCAGAACAAAAGCAGATGAGTGCTCTGACTACTCTACTAAGAGCCTTTTAGAGAAAAACACTGGGTGATCTAACACACCCACAGCCTGATTATGTTACTGCTCTAGTCATACATCATCAATCCTCTTACACTAATGGAGGCTAAAGGTTCGTCTCATTTCAGAGGGCACACCAACTTTATTTTGAGAGCAATAACCACAACAAATACAGGAAATTACTTTGTGCATAAAAATAATAAAATCATATCTAAAAACGTCAACTGAATCCTAATTAGACTTGAACACACACACACACACACACACACACACACAATGTTATGTTTTCTTTTCTGAAGCTTCAAAGTTTGATGTTTTAAACTACAGTATATTACATTACTTTGTGTGTGTGCAGTGCACTCTGATGTGTGTGTGCAAAAAATCTAAATTGAAAAGCTTTTTGTGCTTTTACCCAGGCTAGACCTCAAAGGAATGCCTCTGGAATCACTAATGTCTGACAACACAGTCAGAGCTAAAGACACGATTATTAAAGTTGTTTATATTATTTTCACATATCCTGGGTTTCAGATCAGGCAAGTAAATTCAAACAGACTGAACTTCTGACTGAGAAACTACCAGAAGTGAGCAAATGATTCATTTTGACCTAACATGAGCTATCTTTAAATGACCTCCATGTTCTTCGTGGCTCCATCTAAACTGTCTGGAACAATGTGGTTATACTAATTTCTAGATTGATAGTAAAGGAGATGTTTGAGTTTTACTTTTATATCAGGAAGCAAAGGAAGTAATCCATCTCAAAAGTACATTTTGCATTGTGAGTACAAAAGAGCACTACAATGGTTTATATGTTTACCTCCAATCAATAAACTTCTCAGAAGTAATCCTGGTCTTTCTCAGGTTTTATCACAGACAACATCACTGTCTGATCAACCTTGTGTTCATATTTACCAAGAATGACTCAGCAGCTGATTACAATCAAACATACAATAATTTTTTTTTAAACTACTATATGTATTTTCAATACTGAGATCAAACTGAATTATTTCGAATTTTATTTGAGATAATAAAAAAGAAAAACCTGTAAGAATCAAGTTCCTGTTGTCCGTTTGTTTTGTTAACAACATTATGACTGTCAGACAATCATTTCAATTCAAAAATATGTTATTAATGCCAAAGGGAATTAGAGACACGATGCAGTAAACAATAACCAATAGTTCCCTGGGATTGTGAGAATATAGTACCACAGGTCATGTAATAAAAAGAGTAAAGGACAAAACACATCCACCAGATGATGTTTGGGTTAGGCGTTTTAAAAGACACAGTGAAGCCAGAAAGTAAATAACAAAACACCTTAAAATAAATAAACTCACTCTAGGCTGTTTGTTGTGGGGATGTAGCTAAAGTCTTGTGAACTAATCTCTGATCTGCCTTGAGCCACACACCAACACCACGCCCCTTTAATGGCTCCAACAGCTCACCAAAGACTACACGTTGTTATAACAGAAAACGATTTTAGTTTATATTCCCTGAAGTACATCATTATTATACTTCACTACAAAACATACAAACTAAAGCAGGTTAATACTACAGTAAAAAGCTAGGCACATGTTTTACTATCCTACTGTTTAAACGTAAAAACAGGCAACAAAAATGTGCATGGATGTCCTTTTAGAATAGGCAACAAAACACTTTGCTAGCTTTGTAATACTCTGTATCTAGCGAAGCACTAACCGTCTCACCAAACTACCTTTTAAGTTTAATCAATTTTCGTGCCGTAGCTTAGCATTAAGTCAAATAACAGATTATAATACTAATAAATGTCTTCTTTAATACAAAATCTGTAATTATATGCATCGGCTTACATCAAATGTAGAAAACTCTTTAACTTTGTGTACAATTTTACGTGTTGTCTAAGGTTATGTATGTTTTTTTACATCAAACCCATGATAACAGTATGAGCATCAGACAAAAATCTGAGAAGTTTGGCGGATGACGTGATGTTCTTATTAGTACCCGTAAGTAACATGTACTTTTATTTTATGCACACGACTGTCACTGTACCTTGCAGAATGCATGCTGTCAGATTATTAAGAAATGTCTAGTTTCCAGCTACAGGGTGACATCACGGAGCTAGGTGGCTACTTGCTAGCATCGGTGTCCTGGCTAACATTACCTTGTCTTCTGACGGCTGCTGCTGTAACGTTGGGTCGGTGTCTTTAGCTCCACGATGCCGTACCTCCGTCATCTTAGCAAATGGAAACCTAATAACAAAAAAGAAACAAGGTCCAGAGGTCCCACGGCTCCGATAAAGGACCGTCAGTCGGTCGAGCTTCTCCTAAGCTTCTAGCTAGATGTTACACAGCTTGACTTTTTTATTTTTTTACTCGAAGAAGAACCCAAACGATGACAAATAGATTTTCCGGTTTTCAAAATAAAATCTTAATTTGACCAAACACTAGAGGTAAAAAACAAGAAGTGTCAAAAAATAAAAGCGTTGACATTAACCCAACATTTAACTCTATACTGGTGTTTACAAGCATTTTGTCTAGGCATAAGATAATTATAAGATTAAGCATAAGATGTGTACTTTTAATAAACAATATACATTTTAATGACAAATTTTTGCTTTCTTATTTGACTTTTTTCTTTCATACAGCTGAAAGTTGTATGTTTTATTATTAATAATTTTTTAGCTGCACTAGAGCTGACATGCAGACGTTTTATTTGATGTGAATTTGGTGAAAGTGGGTCCTGAAAACACTAAAGTGAAAATGGAAATATTAACTTTAATATCAATATTGAGCTGATGTACAGTATATTTAGATGGACCTAAAATGAGCTGGATTCAGTGTTTTTATAAATAAACCAAACTGAAAAGTATCTTAATAAAATATGCCACTATGTCTACAAACAAACAAGCCAGTGCTTCTTCTCAGATCAGAATTTGTGTTCCTGAAACAAACATTCATGGTTTGTGGTCTTTGCTTTGCTTTGGGGGAAGCTGAGTTTTTTTCTGTTTCAGGTTTTACTGTGATTTACAGCAGGTTTTATTATTGTTGTAGAGTTTTTGCTTCTTATATCCTCAGCTGTGTGTGCGTTCATGTCCTTGCTTGTCTCTCATCTATAATCAGCACATCTGTTCTCACTCACTCATCTCTGTGTATACTCCTCTGTTTTTCCAAAGACTTCATGCAATCTGCTGAGTTTCTCATTTACTTTTTTTTGTTTGTAAAATGTTTCCATCCATCCATGCACCTTCTCCTATTTATCATCGGGTCGTGGAGGTAGCAGGTCCAGGAGGGAAGCCCATATGTCCTTCTCCCTAGCAACATTCTCCAGTTCATTCTTGAGGACCCCAAAGCGTTTCCAGGCCAGAAAGGATATATACTCCAGCAAGTCCTGGTCTTCCCAGGGGTCTCCTCCCAGTGGGACGTAAAACCTCCAAAGGGAGGCGCTCAGGAGGCATCCTGATCAGATGCCTGAACCACCTCAGCTGACTCCTTCAATGTGGAGGAGCAGTGGCTCTACTGCTAGCTCCCTCCAGGTGGAGTCCAGCAACCCTATGGAGGAAACTCATTTTGGCTGCTTGTATCAAGGATCTCGTTCTTTCAGTCATGAGCCACATTTCACGAGGACAGGAATGTAGACCACTGGTACATTGAGAGCTTTGCCTTTTGACCAGAGCATCACCCTCATTATTGAAGACAAAGCCCCAATCCATTGGTCCATCTCCCAATCCATACATCACTCAAGAGCAAGACACCAAGGCACTTGAACTTCTCCACTTGAGGCACAAACAGAGCATACCACCTTTTTCCAGTCAAGAGTCACGGCCTCAGACTTAGAGGAGCTGACTGTCATCCTGGCGGCTTCACACTCTGCTCTGAGTGCACGCTGAAGGTCATGAATTAAAGACCGCATCATCTGCAAAGAGTAGAGATGAGATCCTGAGGTCCTCAAACCAGTCACCCTCCTCACTACATCTGCTCAGTTTAGTTTACTTCAGTTCGTAAAATGTTACCAAATGTTTAAACATGTATTCTTTGTGCCTGCTTCCACTTATTAACACACTCCTCATGAAAACCATCTCATACCAAGTAGTTTGATTGAGTTGTCATGATGATATGATTTCAAGAAAATCTAGTGGGTTTTGGAGGGGTTGTTTGGGGAAATAATAAACAATTCAGAGAAGAAAAGAATGTAAGAGTGGAAATAAGCCAAGCTTTATTTACTTTATTTTTTTAAGAACGAGCCTCATAATGACATTCTGCACTCAAAGATTTGACTCAAACAGGCTGAAGCCACGAAACAGAAGGACAGGGGCCTCTCTGCACAGCAGTCATCATCAGAGTCAACACACTGGCATCAACTCAGAGGAAACTGGCTCAAACTAGAAATCTGGAGGTTGGAATGAAATGACCTCTAAAAGCAAAATAGTCAATAGGACTTGATTTTTAAGACAAATATAAAAGGGGGGGGGGGGGGGGGGGGGTT
>SSNR01000408.1:170581-267975 GCA_006937965.1 Callopanchax toddi | reverse complement strand
GGGGGGGGGGGGGGGGGGGGGGGGGTTTCTGTACATGAAGTGTTGAAAATCTGACGGAAGACGAGTCAAACCAGTTTAAACAGGAATTAGCATCAATACATGGTGCTTATTCAGTTTGTCTGCAGTGAAAAGAGAACACATTTTAACTGTGAATGAAAAAGTCTTTTTCTGCTTGTGCACTGATCTGAACCAGAATCAGTTTGCTGTCAGTTCAGAACCAGAGTCTGGACCTGAACTCAGAGCATCAGGGCTCAGTTTGAGAGACATTTGATTTTATGCTGCTGTTATCCTGTTGATCAGTTAGTTTTTACACCTCCTCTAGAAAATTGTTGACAGTGCAAAACTGATGAATCTGCACTTATTTATGAACCGTTTCTAAACTCATGGGTGCCAATAGGACATAAAATGGAAAACTGCAACCACATATTTGCTCAATCACTGAACATGATAAATCTAATGCATAACATGTGTTTTCTCCTCATTCAGTTTATCTAAAGACTTTGCAGTCAGTGTTCTGCCTTTATAATATCGGCTGTTATTTGCACTTTTAACACTAAGTGGCAGCAAACCCTCAGTGTGCAGTATGGTTTGTGAATGTGGGCTGATGGGGTGCTCTATGGCCTGCCAGCCGCCTGCATTTATAAATATTTAATATCATACCACTGTTGCAGCAGAATTGGAAAGAGGGTAAGCTCTGCAGCCCAAACACACCAGTTCAACGTGTAGGCTGCTCATTCTGTCTGAGAACCAGGCAGGAACGCCACTCTCTGAAGAAACAAATGACATTTTTAATTCACTGTAATGTTCACATGAATGAATGAACCATTCTTTGTCCGTTTTTTCATTTGTCAATGATGACTTTGTGTTTTCTTTTACTTTGAGAGGTGTCTGGGTGCATTTTATTATCTTAAGCTAGTTTTTCTTTTTTAATATATTTTCTATGCATCAAACATGCTGATTGTTTTATTTGCAAGTTCTCTGCAAATATTTTCTTTGAAAACCAGAAGAAGAAGAGCTGAACTGCCTCTGTTTACAGTCACATTACTATGAGATGCACTGCACTCAAAATTTTTACTTGTCACGATCTGACTCTGCCACGCCCATGTTTTCCTGCTCTGCTCCTCTGCAGCCGCTCAGCCCTAATGACCTTCACCTGTGATCCACAGCTTGGGGCTATCAGGGTTTTTGTCTAAGTTCATGATCAGCCTTAGTGTGTATGTACTGGTCTTCTCCTTTCTGCTCTCGGCCTGGCCCTCGTGGTTTTCTGCCCCACCATCATGGATCTGTTTGGATGTTTTTATGTTTTCACATTAATCTGAGTGTATTGGATTCTGGATCTGCATGCTTCTTTGCCTCACTAAATGTGTACTGGACTGGATTAAGATCAGAATTAAGAAGCTCTTTTTTTCTTTTGCCATATGTATTTAATTTTGGTTATTTGTTATTCAACAGAGAAGATGTTCCTTTGGCATGAGCAGCCTCTCTCCTCTAACACCGCTGGCCATTACAGAGCAGGAAGACAGGTTACCCAGAGAATCAGAATCCACTTTATTTGTTGTACAAGCACAGTGAAAATAACTATTCTCTCTATTAAAGTTACTAATTCTAAATAAATATTTACATAAATGATCAAATGCATATAGTCACATTTGCCAAAAACATATTCTGATCTTTTTCTTTAAGTTAAAATGAAGAGTCCAGTATCTGAGTTTGAGGTAGAATCTAGTTCCTGGTACACATTAACAGATGATGGAGTATCAGGATTAGTACCTTCATCAACAACCAGCCGTGTCAGTCCTATACATGTCTGCTGCCCTCTGGTGGACATACAGGTGGTAAGCACCAATGTCAGAAACAAAAAATATTAGTTATTAAATTTAGCCAATAAATGGTTCAGTTAAAATAATTGTATTCATGATTCACACTTTAAAGGATTTATCAAATATGAAAAAACACACAGCTCTTTTGTAATAACAAGGAAACGTATTTCATGTTCTATACTGACGATAGCAAAATGACTTGTGTAAAATCAGGAAAGTAAAAGAATGTTGTTAAAAGAGAGTTTTATGTTTGCAGAGGGTTAACTTTGTTTTCAGACCCAGCTGCTGCCTATCAATGACTTTAAAGCAAACCCAGGAAACCACAGCTCTTAATGCCCACCCACCCAAAGATTAGGACTGCAGTGGTTTAAAGTGAAACCACTTCCTCCTTGATGCAGTGTGATGCCTCGCCTGCACAGGCACATCGTGACCAGTCCTCTCATGGCGTGACCATCTCTCCATGTGTTGCACAGTTACTCTGTTACTCGGCTCTGAGTCTGAGGCAACCCAAATTTTGGCTGCTTCTCCAGAACTGCAGGGCTCTGGGACATCTGCAATGCAGAAGTCTATATATAGCATCGGGAGTTGGAGGGAGAGGGTTGAGAAGGAGACACAGACAGACACAGAGACAGGATGAAGAGAGGACAAGAAACAATAAAGTAAATTAGTTCTTCAAGGGGTGAAAGTCTACTTTTCACTCAGGCTGTGAGCTAACTTAGAAAACTCAGAAAAGGTGCATTCCTGTTTGTGAAAGTTGTGGAATGAAATGCATGAACTTACTGAAGGAAAGCAGCACAAAACCTCTTTGGGAATAATCCAGAGGAAGTTTGCTTTTGCAGCAGCAAGGATAATATTTAACAACACTCATGTGTTAAACTCCTGGTAAAGGAAGGAACTTAATTACATGCTGGTGAACTCAGCAGGAACCAGAATGTGGAGCTGTATAATGTTATGGTACAGTATTTTTTGCTTCATCTCTAATAGTCTCAGGAGGACAGTAGGGAGGAAAAGGAGCACTTCAATTATGTATGCACCTGCACAACAACAAAATGTGCTGATATCAGAACTCAACATGCAGCAGCAGCAGCATGAAGGACGAGTTCACAGGACGTCCGACGGGACCACCAGCCCACACAGCTGCTGAGGAGCTGATCAGATGTTTTAGCTCTCAATAAACCAGCTGATGCACTCCCTGTCTGACTCTACCATAGAGGCTGAGTCATAACTCTCCTTGTGTCACTGAAGGGAGATGAGTGTCAATAAGAATGTTTCAGACATGCAACAGCACAGACCACCTTAACAGAAGAAGAACCTCTTGGAAAACATTTCTGTCATGTCTCTCCTCAGCCAGGGTGTTTATCAGAGGCATCCTGTTTCTTTACTGATGGACAGCAGAGCTGTGATGAGAAACACCTGCAACAAGTTTTAAGCCTCGCTGGTCTGCAACAAGACACTCAGAGGATGCTCATTTCCTCCAGTCTTAAACTTAGTCACTTTTCTGTTAGGAGAAATTTCATGGAAAAAGTTGTGGAAACCTGCAAGGAGCTCATCTGTCTAAAATCAAAACAGCAGCTGGAATTAGTTCTAACCCACTGGCTGTGACATGACGACAGCTGGATCAAACTCAGTGATAGCTGTATCAGATCACCCCCTTCTCTCTGAGGCTCATGTGTGAGGTAAAGACATTAGGCCTCACTGCTCTCCTCCTTTTTTCTCTTTTATTGATCATTTCTCAGTGCTGATAATGTTGTTGCCACTGTGCCGTTTCTACCTCCCTTACACACACACACACACACACACACACACACACACACACACACACACATAGAGAGATTTAGACACCAAACACACAGTCCAACACAAACATAGACCAGTGAGCACACATAAAATAATAAACCAGCTAGAAGTAATTATGGTATAGTGCGTGTATATATAATTTCTTCTATCTGTCCCCATTAAGACCACTGGTCCCAACAAGACCAGTATCTGTAACAGGGAATTTCTCAGTGAATAAGAGAAATGAGTGGATTTAAAACCAGAGCCAGGCTGTGATCAAGCTGTAGCTCCTGACAGCGGTGCTGGTGGGCCTGTGCCGACACCTGCTATCCATCTTAGCCCGCCTCGTTCTGCACTCCTGATGCAGGCAGGCAGAAGCTAGCCAACAGGAACCAGGCAGGCTTTATCTCGCTCCCTCATGAGGTATTGATTGCAGCTCACTGTGTAATGAGGCAGGCACACAAATAGAGCTAGACAGCAAAACAACACATTTGTGAAGACTTTTGTATTTTCTTTGCTTTTTAATCTCTGCAGAGGTCAGTGAAATAAAACAAATGTATGAGTTCATGCAAAATTATTCTAAAAAGCAGTGCATTCCACCTGAGTATCCCTGAGAGTAGTTTGATCATCGAACATTGCTGTTCATGATTGTCAGAGCATATCAGTACTGACTTTATGTATTCGGTTTAACTATTTATTTATAAAGCTCCAGTTTAAAACACAAGTCCTCTCAACGTGATGAACAAATCCAGGTATCAGGTCCAGATCATGACAACTGATAAATGTAATTCAGTTGTAATAATATTACCGTGGATTGGTCATAAAATGCCTTACCTCACTGTCTTATGCTTATCCAGGTCTGGGGTGTGGGGGCAGCATCCCCAGTAGAGAAGCCCAAACCATCATCTCTCTTCAGCCACCTCCACCAGCTCCTCTGATGGGACCCAAGGTGTTCCCAGGCCAGACTGGAGATGTAATCCCTCCAGGTTGTCCTGGGCTGACCCAGGGGCCTCCTGCCTGTAGGACATGCCTGAAACACCTCCCCAGAAAAGGCCTCTAAGAGAAATCCTGACCAGATGCCCAGTGGCGGCTGGTGAAATTTTTTTTGGGTGGGGCGCATTTTTGCTAGTCAGTTTTCAGATGCGCAAAAAAAAAAAAAATCACATATCACCACTAGGGCAGGGAATGATAATATTTTCATCTGACTGAATATTTTTCTGGTAAAAATCCCTACCACCAGTTCTCTAGAAATGTGGAGCTGTTAGGTCTAATTCTACACATCAAACAGTAAAGAAATCATAAAGTCTTCATGAGGAGACCTTAGAATAATATCAATATAATCAGATACAAATAAAAAATAACCAAAATGTGGTCACAACAGAAGTTGTAAAAGTTTCAAGGAAAAAACAACCTGGCAAAGTCAAAAACATTACTTAATATTCACAATTAGCTTTCTACTGACACCACAAACAAATAAATCCATCTCTAACTAGCAGTCAGATAATTAATGTTACAATTCAGCCAACAACCACTAACCAAGCAAGTCATGACAATCAGCTCAACTAATGAAGTGAATTAACAACAAAATAAAGTCAAATCCACTGATAAGTCCCATCAAACCCAGTCAGACCAAACTTCCTTAAAACGCCATAATAATTTAATAAAAAGTAGAGAAAACGCATGAAAAACGGGCTAAACTACATAAACCAACGTATTCAATCAGCAGTAACTGTATTTCTCTAACATTCGGCATACACCTCAACAAACACATATCGCTATTTAAGGTATAAATTCACTCATCAGGACTTAGCACTGCTAGCCGCGGCTAGCTCCGCCTATGGGGTTTTTGAATGGGAAAATCCGTGACAGACACATAGTCATTAAGAAAAAGAAACAAACAAACGAATTCACTCACCATTGAGTTGATGAAATCAGGACAAATGGAATCATTCGGCTTGTTTTCACTAGCAGGAAAGAAGGATTCTTTGAATAAATATCCATTTTCTACCCTCCATTAAAAAGAGAGCAAGAACTTCCGGTTTCAGTCTGAGCAACACTCCAGACTCCTGCCGTTCTGCGCATGTCACACAGGGACGCTGAAGACCTGCGTCCCGAGCGATCTCCTATTTTTTGCACTCAGTGCGCATGCGTCAGGAAAAAATTGCCAGTGCGCATGCGTCAGGGGCAGAAAACAATGCGCTATGTTGGGACGGCGTCCCGTCCAGACATGCGCAGTAGAACCCAAAGAAACACGACCTATCGGTCCAGTAAAAAATAGTAAGAAAACCTTTCTAAACTACACCTAAATGCAGATTATACACAGCACTTATTGTATATTTAATGGATGGCTCGTTTAGTTTTATTTTTATGTTAGTTTTTTTATATTTTGTGATCCCTATTTCTCTTCTTCTTCCTCTTGGGACTGGTGGGGCGGCGCCCGAGCGCCCCCTATGGACGGGCCGCCACTGCAGATGCCTGAGTCACATCAGCTGACTCTTCTCAATGTGGAGGATCAGCTCCACTACTTCAAGTCAATCCTCCAGAATGTCTGAGCTCCTCACCGTGTCTCAGGCTGAGCCCAGCCACCCTGAGGGAAACTATTTCAGTCCCACTCTCATTATTTCAGTCATTACCCAAATCCTGTAGGTGATGACCTCTCTGTCTGGCTTAGAAGCTCTCTTTGCCACCTCCTCCTTGAACCATCACCTGACTGTGTTGGTTGAGTTTGAGTTCTCCAACTAGCCACTTTCTACCTGGCCTGGGAGGTCCCGCCCTGGAGCCAGGCTTGGATCTAGAACCTGTGGGCCACCACCTGCAGGAGGAATATGAAGGATTTGGTAGCAGACAGAGGTGGGAGCTCTGGCATTCCAATCACACGAAAACCGGCAGTTGGGATTTAAATATACATTTTAATTTGTAGTCATGGATTTTGGTGTAATTTTAATGAAAGACAAAAAGACTTTGCAACTTTTAGTTTAATAAATGTCTTTATTTGGCTTTGAGAGAAATATCACTCCATGAAACAGCAGCATGTACAGTCACAGTTGTATAGCAGAAGAATCTGGAACGTGTCAGAACTCCTCCGTCTAACCAGGAAGAGGTGAGATGCAGGTGGAAACATGTATTTTTTACTCTTGTTCATGGTTAAGGCAAGTTTTTTTTTTTCCATTTCGTTTTTCTTTTTTTTATTGAACACACAACAAGCAAAATTCTATCTCATCCAGCAAATATTCAAGCTCCAGATGTCAGGCCATGCATTCATACCTGTCGTTTGATTCATTTGTCAAAAAAAATCCAAGGAGGGAAGATGAAGAATTAATAAAGAATCCAAGCATTTCAGGGCAAAACGATGGAGGGTTATGGAGAATATAGCCCTTAGTTACAACTCTTTACTGTGTAATCCAGCAGCTGTCTGACGGTCACCTCATCTACAACTAAAATAAACAAAAACACACTGTTTACATGAGACAAATAAACAAATACGCTGGTTTAAAACTAGCATGTGCAAGAAATTCTTTGACAAATGAATCAACCAAAGAGAGGGGTTGGTTATATTCCCCCAAAATACACATAGCAGCGATTAAAACTCTAGTTTTCATTCACAAAGATGCATTTCCTGGTGGAGAAGCAACAGGATCCTCCATCCCAACAGCTGAAAACACCACCCAGCCTCCATATAAGCTTAAAAAACAAAAACAATCTGAGCACATTGTTACGATCATAGCCATGATGCAGGAAAATCTGAAAACTAAGTGGATAAGAATGAGTGGGGGCGTGGAGGCGCTGGGAGAACTGTGGTGTTGGAATTCCAGTTCACATTTTAAAAGCTGACATTCAGGAATGAGCTGGTGGGGTTTTAAACTCTACGATAAAATCCTTTACTGACAGGACGCCCCAACTTTTAAATGTAAAAATCAAATAGCACCATAAAAGTTGGACTAGCTGTTTCTCATGCTCCGGGATCTGTGCGTTAATCTTCAGAGTCTGTGTGCTGACAATATTGTTACTTTCAAGGTGTGATTGCTTTTATTGTGAGGATGGATCATTAATGGCACATTTATTATTGATCATAGGAAGAAACACTGTGGTTTTCATCTCTTTTTTTCTTTTTTTTTTTTTTTGCTGTAAGCACCTGTCTCTGCTCTGAGATGTAAAGCCAGGCTCTGCTGCTGTAGTGACCCTTCATCTGTAATAAGCTACTTCTCTGTCTGAACTAATCTGATTCGCAGAGCAGACGACAAACAGGAAAAACGCAGAGGGTGTGAGGCATCTGGAGTGTGCAGGTGTGAGTGTGTGTGTGTGTGTGTGTGTGTGTGAGTGTGAGACACTGAGATGATGTGAACTTGAACCAGATCCATTCGTGATTGGTGGATACTGATGATGACTCAAACTGTTTAGCTCTTGTTCTTCCCATTGGAGCTCTCCTTCCCCTTCTCCTCTTTTTCCTTTGGCTTCTCCTCCTCTTCTTCCTCTCCCTCCTCCTCCTCTTCTCCATCACCTTCACCTTCCTCCTGCTCCTCTCCTTCCTCTCCTTCTCCCTCTTCACCTTCTTCCTCTCCCTCCTCTTCCTCTTCCTCCTCCTTCTCTTCCTCCTCTCCGGCCTCCTCTTCCTCCTCTTCAGGTTTGGGCTTCCTGTAAGCTCCGAGGGCGTAGGCGCGAGCTGATGTGTAGGACAGACCGGGATAGCCGGACTGGACCATGACGCCGCCGACTGAGCTGAGGCGGCACTCCTCTCCTTCCAGCAGCTTCCTGCACAAACAGACAGATGACTTCCGGATTTAATCCTCCTGTTGACCTGCTGTTTTACAGTAAGATGGGCTTCCTGTGGATGTGTGTTCATGCTAATGACATAAAAACTGCCACAGTGGTTTTTTTTTAATTCTTCAATATACAGCATATAGTAACACCTTTTGTCTTTACTCACGTTTTTGTGTAATAGACAACATAAGGTAGAAGGAGGTCTAACAGGGGCAACTATGTCCTGGTGGTAAAACTTATAGGTGAGACCAATGCAATAAATCCTCAGTAAGTGAACTGGGTTTTTTTTTAGGAGTAAAGAACATGAGTGTTCTGACACAAAAACTAAAAACGAATCTAAATCAATGTTGATGCCAGATTTTTCTCAACAAAAAATGTCGCATATATGGAATGGGAAATTATTCAGTTTTTTTTATACTTTGCCTCATTTTGAAATCAAGATGACAAAAACTAATATTTGAAAGTTTTTTTATGGTGAAAATGAATGTATTGTGAGAACTGAAGCTAAATCATATGCAAACAATTAGAATTAAATCATATAAAATAATTTTATGGTGGTTCTTACTAGAGCATGTTTTTAGCTTAAAGCTCAGTTTGCTTGTTTCCCCTCAGAGGGAGATTTGTTTCTACAGTGGTGAACGCAACAATATACAACACCTGACACAACACAGAAATTTAAAAAATGAAAGAAAGTCAATGTTGCTGCAGGCTCTGATCATCCCACCCCATAGTTTGCATATATAGTAATAAATGTTGTTTTTTAAATTAAAATATAATAACAAAAACTAGATTTTAAGGGGTTAAATTTTAAAAACCCAACGGAGATTTGCTGTATGATGAAGACTGAAGCTAACAATGATATGCATTAAAAACGAGAAGTATTTATTACAATAATGGAGTATTTTTGTGCTGTTGGGTCAAAAGGTGTGACTCAGATCCAGGAGGGTAAGAAAGTTTTAAATCAGAGAATTACAGTCGGAGACGTCAGCAAAGCTCTCTAGAATCAGCCTGTTTGTCAAATACTCTTCATCCAACAACAGCCCACTAGTAAAACTATAAACCTTTTGATTATTTGTATAAAATGTGGTCATTTCAGGTTATTTAATGCGTGTTTTAACAAACCTGTAGGCAGCGATCTCGATGTCCAGAGCCATCTTGACATTCAGCAGGTCTTGGTATTCACGCAGATGACGGCTCATCTCTCCTTTGGTGCTGTGCAGCGCGCCCTCCAGCTGCTGAATAGTATCCTACGCACACACACACACACAAAAAGTTCATAAAAAGCTACAGTCTACTGTGGTGAAAACTCAATTTTGGATTAAAATCTTAGTTTCATAAATGTTGTTCTGGTCCTTCAGTCCTTTACTTACTTGCATGTCTCCAATCTCATTGTTGTGGCGATCCTCCATCTCAGCAATCTGCCTCTCCAGGGCTTCGTTGTGGCTCCTGAGGGCCTCGATCTCCAGGGTCCGGGCCTGCACCTGCCTGCGGTACTCACTCAGCTCCTCCTTTGAATGCTTGATGGCGTCCTGGTTGCGAGCAGCGGCCTCGGTCACGGTGGCAAACTTGGAGCGGTACCAGTCCTCGGCCTGGGCCTGGTTCCTGGCTGACAGGTTCTCATACTGGGCCCGGATGTCCTTCAGGGCAGCAGCCAGGTCCGGTTTACTCATGTCCATCTCCACTGACACCTTGATGCAGCAAAAATTCCAAAGGAATAAGAAAAAGTACACTCACAGAAACATAATTTACACACATAATAGAGTATGTTTAAATTTTGTTTGAAACTTAGAACAAAAATACAAATCTGATTACTATTTCACTTATGAATAAAATTGCAAATGTTTTATTTCTATGCAATTAGTTTGAGTTTGACTTTCAAATAAGCTGCACATTGATAATATGTGAATGAATTATTTGTAAAATACTTATTTCAAACTAGTAGAAATTTGTTATGCGTTTTAAATTCACAAATTTTCTGAATGTATTTTATAAGCAGGTTAAAGTTCGTTTAATTAATAGGTTTGATATATTTTTGTTATCATTGACAGAAAACTTTCTAAGAAATCAACCAATACATAAAACAATGTAGCCCTTCAAAAAGTCTAAAATATTAGTTTTTAAAACTGAGCTAGTCATTGGCTAATGTTAATACAACAGCTATATGATATTGTTTGAGTTTATGTAATTATTTAACAATATAACAGTAGCTGAGCTACATGTAGCCACAGAAGAAAAACAACCAGACCTTCTGACAACAACCAGCAGCTAATGTGAGTGAAGTATCTCACACAGGGACACAATGACAACAGGGATTGAACCGACAACCCTCTGGTTGTAAGACAACCACTCTACCAACTGAACTACAGCCGTCCCCATAGGACTGGCAGGTTTTTGATGAAAGTACTAATCCTGATGCTCCAACTGGCTGCTTCAAAGCTGCTCTAGGTAATTTGGGAAACAAATTAGCTTAAACATTTTTTTTCATGCCTCTAAACAACATTCTAATATAGTGTAGCTATAAAAATATTGTGGCAATTAATATAACTATATTGTGGTTCTCTCAGCCAATCATACGTTTTGGACCGAAAGCAACTATTGGACAATCCGGTTGTCTGTCTTGCCAAACCGCTGCACTTCTGCACTTTTGCACCTTCTTGGATCCTCCATGAATGCGTGCTGGAACATTTTTCAGCAGAACATCCCAGAAGTGAGAGAAGGACAGAAACGGCCGGCTGTTATCGCTTCAGTTTTAGGGAAAAATACCAGAGTCCCAAAAAGGAAAAACACCTTTTTCAGCTAGCAGAAAACAAAAAACGTTTGGACGTAGAAAGAGGAAAAATCGGGGTAAACATTGGCAAAGTGTTTCATCAGCTGGTGTTTTGCATTATCTTGTTAATGTGGCAATGTGCATTCCCATATCCGGGGAGGTACAGCCTAGAGATTACAGTATATCCAAGGGAGGGGTGAGCGCTCTGAAACCATGTTAGCTAGCTATACCTAGCTTGTTTGCAGATTACCAAATACAGCTTTAACCCTCTAGGACAAAAGACTATATCTGATCATTTGAGCATTGTGTTTTTTTAATTAAAATAACTTATTAGCATTTTATAAACATTATAGTTGTAGAAAACACTGTATTAGCAGCTAAGGTCAGGTATTATCCCATTGACAGGTTAGGAATCTCTTTTGCACAGGATACCTGAAAAGCAGTTGGGGGTTTAGTATCTTGCCCGAGGATATTTCAACACATGCCAGGCTGGGAATTGAACCCCCGCATGAAAAGCAGCCTCTCTTTCCCTACTCCATGGTCGCCCCTTAAACATTATGTTTGTTAGTAAATACGGATACGAATAAAATATGTGATCTATGGGCAGAACTGTTCGGGTGTTCAAATGAGACGACGTAGCAGAAGAAAGACATGATCTAAAACGAGCAGTCCTTGGTGACTATTAGGGCGACTGGACCTATACGATGATGTAGGAAGTCCAGAGACGGTGTAGGACGAGGTAGTGGACACGCCCTCAGTTGGAGCTGTTTGATACCACCATTCCCTGTTGCTCATGTGGTTCTTAGATGTGAGCCCTGAACAAGGTGACATTTTTCCTGCAGACCTGATTGATCAGGTATTTTTCCTGTATCCAGCATGGCTGAATCCATCTGATAGTCTGCTTTAAATGTTGATTTGCAACCTAAAACTGAAACTTACCGGTATACTAAAAAGTTTCAAAAAGGGTAAATTTATGTAGCAAGAGTTTTAAACATTTTAAAAAGTACAAACATAAAAACTGCCAAATGAATTAATAAAAAAGGGAATTTGAAAAAAGAGAAAATACAACAGAAAAATGTCCTTTTAATATTCTGCAATGACAATAACTTTAAGTATAAGTATTTCATTCAGGGAGCTCCATTTAAATGTTAGCGATGGAAGTGGTTTGGGACTAATTTGCAATAATAGTCTAAATGAGGTTGAAGTAAATCAGTTTGCATGTTTCTTGTTTTTCACAGCTGAGGAGTGTCATGAAGACACATGAGGTGAGCTGATGAGCTGAGCTGGAGTCCAGTGAGCTGCTGCTGGACTGATGAACGAGCTGCTGACTCAGGCATTTCTGCTGCAGAAAGCTGTGCTGTTGAAATCTTACATGGCTTTAATGTTTCCCAAAGGGCAGCAGAGAGAGACCCAGGAGAAATCTACCCAGCAACCATCACTGATTGATTAACTTATGATTAAAGTTACAGTGTTTCCTCACAGGTTTGGTCAGAACAAGCCAAAGTTATAGTAACTTAGAGACCTCCTTTTTAGTAAATATCTGATTTATTTTATAATTAAATCCATTCTTTTACTGTGTTGTTTTTTCTAGGAGGGAGACTTAATACTGCTGCCCTCACATCGACCACACCCTGATTAATATTCCATTATTCCGCATGTTTCCACCCTCTGCCCTTCCTCCACCTTCTGCATCCACAACCACGTCATCTCTAATTAATATGTAAGTCCATTACCGCCTAGAGTTTGTCAGTTTATAATTATTATTTTATCAGCAATAAAAGTAAAGGGGTGTATTATTCTGAACTACTTGGCACAGCAGTGCAGGAGGCGCGCGCCTGCTGCGGGGACGCTCATGGGACAGCGCGTGGTGCTGAAACGGAACTGCAGTGCCATCAATTTTCCATTTGCGCAGTGACCAGAGCGTCTCAGAATGACGCATCGAACCCCCCAAAATGTCGCATCTGTTGGCGCGTCGTGCGTTAATCACCAGTGGTTTGATGGCTGACGGTCCATTTGTCCCTGAAAACCTCCAAGAAGATAATTAACCCTTTAAAGTCTGAATAATAACTTTAAAACTGTCTATTAAAATTTTACTACTTTTTGGCTCATATTAATATAACAACAATATAATATTTCGTTTTATTTTATGATGTAATTATATAACTATGACAGTAATAAAGAAATACAACTGGCCCTTTCCACCTGTAGATCCTCCACTAGGGGGCAGCAGAGGACTGGATATGGCAGGTTTTTGATGAAAGTACTAATACTACTAATATAGTAATACTAATATCTCGCTGCTTATTATTATTAACTGCAAATTTGCGACAATAGTCTACAAGGGTTAAGGAATGTGTATGTGTGTGTGTGTGTGTGGGGGGGGGGGGGGGGGGGGGGGGGGGGGGGCTGTCACCTGCGTGGCCTGCAGCGACGCCTGCAGCTCCTGCAGCTCCTCCTCGTGGACCTTCCTGAGGAAGGCGATCTCATCCAGGAGTGACTCCACCTTCTTCTCCAGCTCCAGGCGCGCCAGGGTGGCGTCGTCCACGTCTTTCCGGTAGCCCTTCAGGGCGTTCTCCGCCTCCTCCCGCAGCCGGGTCTCCTCCTCCAGCTTCTCCCTCACGCGCTCTAGCGCGTCGTTCATCTGGACGCAGTCCAGGTGCATCTGGCTCTTCTCGTGCGTCAGCTCCTCCACGCGCGCCCGCAGCTCGCGGATCTCCTGCTCGTACAGCTCGTGCAGGCGCGAGGGCTCGCTGTTGCGCTGGCGCAGCAGCGTCACCTCAGCCTCCAGGACTTTGTTCTGCTGCTCCAGGTTGTGAACTTTCTCGATGAAGGACACGAAGCGGTCATTGAGACCCTGGAGCTGCTCCTTCTCGTTGGTCCGGATGATCTTCAGCTCGTTGGTGACAGCAGTGGACTGGGTCAGGTCCATGGAGTCCGGGATGGAGGAGAAGACGCGGCCGGGCGCCGCCGCTGTCCGGCGGTAGGTGGTGGAGGAGGTGACCCCAGAGGGGGAACCATAGGTGCGGTGGCTGCTGCGGTATCCCGCAGAGTGCAGGCGGGACGGGCTGCTGCTGCCGCCCAGACCCACGCGCCCGGACCGGGACGCGTCTCCAAAGATTTTCCGATAGGAGCTGCTGCTGTAGATGTCGCTGGAGTAACTCATGGTTCCTTCACCAGGTGGAGTCCGGCCTCGGCTTTAACGGGAAGAGAAACAAGTATGTGTGTGTGGAGTTCAGGAGTGTGTGATGGTGAGTGCGCGTGAGATGCGAGTGAAGTCTGGCCAGGACAGGTGCTTTTATAGTCAGCGCGCCGTGGCGCATCAAATGACGCAGCAGCACCAGAGGACGAGGAGAAACCTGCAGGTTGAGCAGAACGCCTCCACCCTCCCGAGACACCAACTCACTCATGCAGCTACTTTTTTTTGTCAAGCATAAACAAAAACAACTCGAAGTGATCACCAAGCTGTGTTCACGTTTACCAACACAGTATTCAACTTATGTTTCCGTGTCATTTGATTCTGACTCAAAATGTGAACAGATGAATCCAATTCCTTTACTGCAGAGTCACTGGTGTGATGTGGATGTCCTGCCTGTCTCGTGTTACCTTAGTGGGTCTGCTCTGTCCACTGTCATTGCAGTTTTTCTTTGCTGTTCCAGCAGAATTACAGATGGGATCGATGTTCGGAGCTGCTCGTCGGAGAGAAGAGGTGCTGCAGTCTGCGTCCAGCCTCAGCTCCGCATTATGGGATTATAGAATGATGTTTAATGGTCTCACACTCACAGGGGAAAATACAACAATAACTTAGAATTACTTGTGACATGATTATTTTGCACTTCTTTAATCACCTGTGACAGTAGGAGTTCTTAGTTTAAACCATGTGTTGTATATGTGTTTTTGCATACACAGATGTGTATATAGCCTAATATATAATATACGCACAATGTAGTCCATCTATCTTTCTATCTCTAACATAAGTTAAGATTGTAAAAATCCTATTAATTAAGGTGTTGAAGTTTTTTTTCAGATTCAAACATCCCCATGTGTTTTAAGAATGATTTTAGTTCAGTGTGTTTTAAGATATTGGGACTGAGACCTGCTCTGTTAGGTTGACCTGCCAGTTAAAGGGTTAAAGCTGCTGCTTTTCTCACAGCAGAGTAATCATTACAAGCTGAAATCATTCTAAACTGGAACCCCACCCCTACCTCCACATGCACGCGCGCACGCGCGCGCGCACGCGCGCGCACACACACACACACAGGTGTCAAAGTAAACCCAGTGACTGTAATAAAGACGGGATGACGGTGCTGAGTGGGATCTGGTTTGATGCGCTGTCCTTGGTGCTGATCCAGGCTGGAGCCAGATGAGAGCCACGCCCCTCTCAGGGAGGACTGCAGCCTCTCCCCCACCTCCAGACACCCTCCAAGGCGCCTCTGGAGCTGCTGCACACACCGCCTGTCTGGAGTTCAGCCCAAACTATAAACATCGCTCCCCTGGAATCAGATTATCATTATTAAGTACTCTTTGTGTATTAGTCCGCCTCAGAACTGAAAGGAATGTGTGAATTCTAAATTAATATATGATCATCAAACCATAAATTAGAGTTAGAGGTCTCTCACATGCGCACGCGCACACACACATGCATACACACACACACACACACACACACACAAACCTAATTTTAATGTAAAAGAGTGCAGCATAGCAGCAGACCCTGGTGGCTATAGACGTGACACATAAAATGTATCACCGGTAGGGGGCGCTAGAGCACCAGTGAATCACGGTGCTGTTCATGACACATGAAGGGATTCATGGTGTTTTACTGTAAAGTGGAACCCCCCAGAAATACAGGTCAGATGAATCTGGACCACACGTGACTGGAACAGCAAACTGTGTGTGTGTGTGTGTGTGTGTGTGTGTGTGTGTGTGTGTGTGTGTGTGTGTGTGTGTGTGTGTGTGTGTGTGTGTGTGTGTGTGTGTGTGTGTGTGTGTGACTCAGCAGGAATAGTTTGGGGTAAAGAGATGAGAATCCTCCCTGTCATTTCTAAGATTTGGGATTTTATTCCATGGTATTATTTTGTGATCATTTTCTAGCGTTTTTCTTTTAAAAATATTTAAAATTAAGTTTACTCTTAAATGTCCATACTTACATTTTCAGTTGTTTTTCATATATACAGTTATTTAGTCGACTTTTGTATATTTATAGTTTTTACCCTTGACACAATTTCATTTTTTTTTTATTACTTCAGATGATTTTTATTGAGTAGTGTATTTTTTAAAAATACTTTTCAATTTTTAAACTTCTGTTGTCTTACTTCTATTTACATGGAAGCTCATTTCTGCCAATTTGATAATGGATGGTCCTGAAGAGAGACTGATGTAATGATTTACAATATTCTGAGAAAACATTATTATTATTTAAAACCCTGTAAGACACATGTATTTATTTGTTGTAGCCTGTGAGTTGCTGCAGAATGATCTAGACTGAAATAAGATCATTTACTTTCTCACACATTGGTTGTAGTTATGGAGGTAAGACAACTGTGTCCTACAGCACTTTCTGTTAAAAATAATATAAATAAATAAATTGAGAGTAAAAACACTTCAGTGACTCCATGATTCAATCCAACATGAATGTGTAAAATGACAGCATTATATTCAGAACGTTTTGTTTCAGATTTTTTAAATAATTTCCAACAGATGTTTACGTTAATTTAAAACATATTCTCAATCTGTAATAATTGTATTTCGTAAATAATTTAAATTTTGATAAAGATAATGCTTTAACAGTCAGTTTTTTTTTGTACACGTTTGCTGTAATTTCATCAAACCACCACACGAGGGCGACCGTTGTTCAGCAGAAGCAAAAGATCAAACAATCACATGAGAGTTCACCTCTTTATTTCCTCCAGGTCAAATAAATCATCCCAGACAGTTTTTAAATATCTTCTTCTTCATCCTGATTTAAAATGTATTACTTTTTAATAATTTAAACAGATGAACGTGTCTCGTGTTGAAGGTCTGAAGTCATTTCACCCAGAGCAACACTGGTGGACACTGCTTGGGCAACTTGGTGCTATTTGATGAAGACATCAGGCATCAGAAAAGGAGGTATATCTTTGTCATTTTTCTAAATGTGAAACTTGATCTCTCTCTCTCTCTCTCTCTCTCTCTCTCTCTCTCTCTCTCTCTCTCTCTCTCTCTCTCTCTCTCTCTCTCTCTCTCTCTCTCTCTCTCTCTCTCTCTGTTCTATTGTGCAGATGCACTGACAGCAGGTCTTTGAGATTCCTGCAGACCTGCCTTACAGCATCCTGATTCTCAAACCATTCCTCCTGCAAACACAACCAGCTGTAACACTGAGGCTTCAGCATCAGCCTGAACCTTTTCCACAGGGCCACTCATCCACTTCACCAGCATACACCACAATGGTGTTCAATTAAAATCTTTGTTGTTCAGTGGTGCTATTTTAAGCTTTTCATTGTGTCCAACAGGATGTTCCAACACAAAACCCTCTCCATAATCCCTGTTCTTTTGAAAGAGCTTTTTCTTTGAAATGCCAGGTGTTACTCAGCAGTGAGAGGTTCTGTGAAGAGCTTCACTTCGGGTTCCCTGTAGACTCACTCGCCTTTGTTCTGCTATGGATGCACTGATCATGTCTGATACGTGCTCCTCACTCCGGTCCTCTGAGATCCTTCTCCCCAACATGCGGAGAAGTCCATCTGTTTGCAGATACACTTACTCTCACTCAACCCACGATCCTTTGATTGTTAGCCATCAGCTCAGGCACGTAACTGTAACTGGCTGCAGCAGAAGTTCAACAGAAGTGATGAAATCAGAGGATGCTCAGATAAATGGAAATGTAGTACCGGTATCTGAAAGTGAGCATGGGAAAGAAAATTCTGGGGGTTTTCTGTTTGTTTCCTCCCTGGAACTCACTTTGACCCATCTTTATATATTTTGATAGATTTTTTCCTGACCTGTTTATTTAACTTTTTTAAATGAACCTGCAGAACCTGAAGCCAATAGAATACTAACTGTTTGGTTTTAGACAACCTGTACCACTGCTTAACGGTGATGGACGAACACCAACATTCCTCATTCAGAGACATTTGATGTGTTTTTGCCTCCAAACGTTCCTCTCAGTTTCAAAGCTCTTAAACAGAGATAGATCATGGTACAAACAATTATTTTAAGTAAAAAAAAAAGGATTTGTGTGCTAAATGTGACACCTTTCCACAGCCAAAACAGTTTATACGTGATATATTCTAAATGAATGCTTCACTGTGACGTCCTGGTGTTTAGCATTTGGTCAGACAGCAGAACGGTCGCTCTAAACATGAGTGGCCTCCTTTAAACCGTAAAAACAGCACAGACTGTATGAGCTGAAGGTTCCTGTGAAATGGTTCTTTGTTCTCAGTCTGTACGTTTCATTTTTTTTAATCTGTAATTTTCTTGCATTAAAATCAAAATCTGAAGCATTATTTGCTCTCATAAACAGAAAGACTGCTTTGGCCAGTTTTGCAAGAGAGTTAATGTTTTTCTTTAATATGAGTTTGAATGTTTAGTGGATGCATATATTTGTGAGGCTGTTTCTGTTCTGATATGTATCCTATACTGCTCAAAAATCATAAAGGTACACTATTTAATCAGAGTCTGGTATCAAGTCAGTTAAACTTGTGGGATATTGATCTGATCAGTTAAGCATCAGAGGGGGTTGTTAATCAGTCTCAGCTGTTTTGGTGTTAATGAGATTAACAACATTAATGAGAAGACCCCCAAAACAGGAATGGTTTTGCAGGTAGAGAGAGAGACAATCCTCATCTTTTTTGACTGCTTTTCAGTAGTTTTGCATTTGACTATAGGGTTGGTGTCACTACTGAGGTGATACCTGGACCCTACAGAGGTCACACAGACAGTCCAACCAGGAAGAGACATCAGTGTGTGTCACCGCCAGAAGGTTTGCTGTGTCTCCCAGCTCTGTCTCAAAAGCATGGAGGAGATTCCAGGAGACAGGCTCAAGGAGAGCTGGACAGAGACATCAGAGGTCCTTAACCCATCAGCAGGACCACTATCTGCTCCTTTGTGCAGGAGGACGAGGATTAGTTCTGCCAGAGTCCCACATCCAGCTGGACACCATGGAGCTCCACTCCATTTACCAGAGAACACTAGAACTGGCAGGTCCAGTACTAGAGCTTTCACAGATGAGAACAGGTTGACTTTAAGTTCATGTGACAAAACTGAAAGGGCCTGGAGAATATTATGCTGCTGCAGCATTGTTCATTATGTGGTGGATCAGTATAGATTTATATTAATTATTGTCAGTTTTATTTGTGTAATAATTTATGACAACAGCTGGTCTAAATGTAATTTGAAATGAGGATCATGACAGGAAACGTTGACGATTTTTAATGTTTTCAAACATCAAATGCAGGGTATAAATGCAGACCTAGAATTCCTTAAAGGGATGCACATCACCCACCACCTGTAGTGGTTTAAACTGAGATCTTCTTAGTCGTAGCTGTTTTGGTCAAATCCTGAAAATAAAGTTCTGTATGAACCCACAGAAAATTGTACGATCTCCTGTGATCTGTAGTGACTGACCTCTTGTACCATGTCAGACTGTAGCTCAGTATCTGTAAAACTGACTGAGTTACAGCCTTTTGGTTTCTAAAGGTCAGTGGTCTGCAGCTGACATTTTGAGTCAGGGTTAGGGTTAGTCCTCCTTTTGCCTTTCCAACTAGAACTGTATTAGTGATGTTGATCGTGAATGTCTTGTCCCTGTTTGTACACCTTTGGGTATATTTATAAAACTTCCAGGGATTTAAAAAAAATCACTGAACATTTTAATAGGAAATTACAAACAGTGAAGATTCCAAAAAGCATAAAGTTTTACTGTTTAATCTGGTTCATGTAACCATCAATACTATGAGTACTATGAGTAGAGTAAACAGGGTGGAGGTGGTCATGATGTGCTCCTCAGTCACTAGTAGACACCCTGCAGTCAATAAATCCTAGAAGTCACAAATCGCTCCTTAAGGTGTTCATGTGTTGATTCTGGGTGTATTGTGTGTGTGTGTGTGTGTGTGTGTGTGTGTGTGTGTGTGATGGGCTAGGTTGGTGGAAGTAAAAGTCAAAGTGAGTTAGGCATTCATCCTGTAAAGAACACATACAGATGTATGACCCCTCTATTTTTGTGAATTATTTGCTCTCTTGAATAGTTCACATAGAGTGAAATATTTCAAGCCTTTGTTTATCATTTTAATGATTATGGTCATGATAATGAAAATCCAAAAATCAGTGTTTCATAAAATCAGATCAGCTCAAGCAGCTTTTGGTAGAGATTTTTCCAGCTGGACTTGTCACCTGCCCTCACTGAATGACCAGGTGTTACTGAGCTCTGATTGGCCAGCAGACTGACCTGAATCCCATACTCTATGGGATCTAAAAATACCTCATAAATTACAAACGTAAATAGTGTTTATGTTTATATTTTAACGTTTATTATTGTCTCTGCCTTTATATTCATTTCTCTACTTATTACCATCTAATCGGCCTCTAAAGGAGAACCGTGCTTTAAGAACATGGTGGGTTGGGTAAAGTTCCTCTGAGCCTTCATTTGACTTCTTGACATAATACTGGACTAAAGCCTTGATCCACTCAACCACAAATATAAACCAGACAAGGAGACAGGGAGGTAAACAAGGGTTTCCAAATAGTTTATTCTTTCACTGGCAAATATAAACTGCTGCTCCACAATTCATTGTCAAAGTTTGTTTTCAACCCTTATTTGAAGTGATTTATTTAGAACACAACGTTCAAAACCTTCAATTCTTAAAAAGTAAGTGCAGAAAACATCCCATCATCCAGAAAACAGACACTTGAGCTTTCTGAAGAGAAAGGTGGCAGGTGAAGACGACGTTCATGGAGCTGTGACGTGGTGGCTCTGAGTGCAATGCACGGAAGCACAACACCCGAGACGGTCACAATGAAAAGGAATTACCTTTGTGATGCTGTTGTGTGTATCATACTCATACATATCTTTCTTTGTGGGGTTTTGTTACCGTTTTAAGGCATTACTAGCCACATTGTACGCAGGGAGAAACCCAAATCTCCAGGAGTTACCTCCTGACGCTGAATGCTGTAGCTTAAACAACTGGTCTGACTGTAGTCTTGTTCTTCGAGAGATTCCACACCTGCTTCTTAAGGCAGATGCTGAGAGCACCGAGGTCATCGGGTCGGGGGAGGCTGGAGGGAGGGGAGCAGTGGTTGCAGCGTGACCCTTAACGTGTGCAGCAGAGTGCCTCGTCTCAAGCACACGCCAAGACATATCAACCACAGACACCAGCACAGCATGTGGAGGAGGGAGGCATGCTCACATATACACTCTCTCTCTCTCTCTCTCACACACACACACACACACACACACACACACACACACACACACACACGTCTGGCAGAAGGCAGTAACAGGCCATGTATGAAGGGAAAACATGAGACTCTCATGAACATTAACGCTCAGGTTCATGACTGATCTTTTCATTTCTAAATTACAATTTTGAAGCCACCCACCCACCCCACACCACCCCGGGAACTTCTCTCTGAAGACAGTGACGAAATAAACACACTCACTCACTCTCGCACCAGCAGATGGCGTTTCAGTGAATGCATCTGCCCACTCGCCTACTTTTAAAACATTTCCCTGTCATCGTGGCCACACACTTCCTCTCTGTGTGAACACACTTCAACATGACTAAAATAAGCAGCATGCCACACAGAAAAACTAAACAATCCTACAGCTATTTTTCCGATTTTATATTATTTGATTTTTTTTTTGTCGGTGTACCTTCTTCATTCTTTAGCCGAGCTCTGCTCTGCAGGCAGCTTCCTTTGGCACCGTGCAGCTACACTGCAGAGTTGGTGTACATTCAAATACCTGTGAGCCTCTCGCTGCACGCCATGATTCAGGCTGCTATTACCTCACAGAGCCGAGCAGCTTCCCAAGCACAGGCCACGGTGCAAACGCTCAAAGGAATCACCTCCTTTATGAACCTGGACACCAAGCTTCTATAACTTTTACATTTTTAACTAGCACTTTTCTAAGGTGTTTTTTTTTTAAATTATCTATCCCCTTGTCCCTTCATTAGCAGGGTGAGACAGCTTTTAAACAGGAAAGGATTCAAACACAATGAAAACATTTATTTCCTAGAAGCACCATGCCGAATTCAACAGACGCCAAAGCCTCGAGGAACAGGAGACGTTTCTACATATTCTAGGGATTGACTGGGCTGAGCGAACAAACTACAGAGGAGAAACTCTCAATAAACCCCACAAAAGAACATAGGCTATGACTAAATATAGTTTATATATTCATCTATATATTTAGTATATCTAATAAATACATTTGGTGATACACATAGAGATCTTTCTGAGAACTATTTACATTAGAAGGTGTACACTTTGCTGAAACAATAAATAGCTATGAAGGCAAAGGAAATCAGATCTGTGGGCTGAACATGTTAGTGCTTTTTAAATATGAAACATTCGGGCCTCTGACTGCATGTTCCCTGTGAAAACAAGTCATTCTGCTTCAGGATGACTCAACTCTGTTAAACCTGAACTCTAAACATCACAACTAACTGTGGGAACACCTGCTGACAGAGACGACGCTCTGTCTCACCAGCGTGTCTGCTCTACGTCGTGGAATGTGCTCAAGTCTCTCGGCGGGCTTTTCCCTTCCGGTGAACGCCTGCTGAACGGGGCAGTGAAGGAGTCGCGTACCGGCACCTGGTAAAAGATACCAGCGTTTAGCCTGGTGGTAAAGGCTGCCAGGCCCAGACATGACATACACACGCATGGGAAGGGGTTGCTGTAAAAACGCCACCGTCATCAGAGAGAGGCAGAAAAAAAAAATTCAAACCCACTCCCCATAACCCCAAACCCCTTCTCAATCTCATGCAGCACTATTCGTGTTTGCTTTTCCTCCTCTGAGTGACTGGTGTGGACATGTAGTTACAGAGTAGTCGTGAGCCTGACTGCTAAAGCTTAAGGACTAAAGAACGTATTGCTGTCAGCTCCGACAGGTTAACACCATACACAGTCTGGTTTAGTGTCCACAGCCTGCTGACTGACGTGTTTCACAAACATTCATTTCATCTGGTAGTGTTACTGCCGCTGCTGCAGGGGGCCGCTCTGAGAGACACTGTCTGAAAAAAGATGACAGTTTGGTTTACAAAAGCATTTTAAGTGCAAGGTACCGTGCACTGATGGCTGACTGGTGAGCAGGGCAGAAAAAGTCCCACACCACGTCAGTGTTACGCCTCTGAAAAGTCTCACTGGACTAATAGTAGAAATGGAGGGGTGTGTGTTGGTGTGGTAATGTGTGTGTGTGTGTGTGTGTGTGTGTGTGTGTGTGTGTGTGTGTGTGTGTGTGTGTGATTTAAATCTCATAAGTGCTTCCCATGGCTCTTGAGGCATAGAAAAAGAGGCAGTGGGACATTGTGTGGTAACATTCTCTGGCTGAAAGTTGTGACTTTGAAGGACGGAAGGACGAGGGGGGGATGGAGTGTCTTTAAAATCCCACTCATTTGATTGGTGCAGAGCGGAGCGGGTGACACCTTTAAGACTGACCGCTGATGATGCGTTGGATGTGGGCGGGTGTCTGAGGTGTTTCAGTCTGAATGGAAGTCAGGGTGTGGACAGGAAGTCCACCGAGGCCTCGCTGGAGGAGAGGCCTCTGACCTGGTCAGTCCTCACAGGGAGGGAGGGAAGGAGGAAGGGAAAGAAAGGGAAGGGGGGATCTGAGCAGGAAGGAGTGGTGAGACCGACTGAGGGAGGGGTGGGTGTTGGGTGGATGTGTGATGGGGCTGTTTATAGGCTGCAGCCCAGCTGCTTGGCCTTCTCCTGAGTGTCGTGCAGGCGCTGCAGGCTGGCGCTGGAGTAGCCCTCATCGCTACAGCTGCTGCGCAGGCTGCCTCGCTCATCCCCTGAGTCGCTCACACTGCTGGTGCTCCACTCCAGGTCCCCCAGCAGGTAATCTGTCCCCTCCACGTCCACGTCCAGGTCCTCCTCTGTTCAACAAACACATCATTAGTGGAGGGTAGGAGGACAATTCAGTTTCATCAGTCATCTTTATGAATCTCTGGTTTGTTCAAAGCTCCTGTTGCTACTCTCCTGTTTTCTGCTGTTAAAGCACGTTTGATTATGGATTTTTTTAATCTGTTTTTATTTTCATGTATGTATGTTTATTCTATGTATACCTGAGAATTAGCAGCAGTGTCTCCTGATCTGATCCATTTCTCTGGTCTGAGGATTCTTCCTGTTTCTAGAGACTCTGCTCACTTTGAGTGATGTCACTGATGGGTGTGCTGCTTACTGTAGATAAATAACTTAAAGCTCACCACTTCCTAGAACAGAGCCACACAGGGTGCAGCTTGTTCCAGTAGTTCTGTTTGTTACAAGTGTTTTTTGTTTTGAGGACTTTTCTTTGTGTTCCTAAATGATTTTTGAGTTTTCGTTCTGGTGTGGATGCGGTGCTACTTGGAGGACGTTTGCTGTGAACTTTTTGGCCACTTTTTATGATGTGTAACCATTGTTACAATATAATTGTTTACAAGAGTGAGCAGCTAATCGACCTCTCAAAAGCTCAAATAAAACCCAAATGACTCAGAATCCTAGATGAGTTAGAGAAGAGATGTGATGTCGAGCAGGAGCAAAGAGTAAAGAGCTTCCATCCATCATAATGGAGAACGTGAAATGTCTCCTGATTTGAGTTGATTGGCTGATTCAAAATGACTGAAATGCTCCTTTAACTTTGCTGTGTCAGATTTCCTTGATGATGATTTGATCAAATATTGGTCAAATAAAAAATGTAACACTAAAAAGAGGAACTAGCTCTAGCGGTGACTCACCCTGGTCAGAGTCGGACTGAGTGGAGCCGGTACTGTCCATACGGGTCCTCTCCACCCCCAGCTGCTCCAGACGCCTCCTCAGGTGTCTCTGCTCCCGCTGAAGCTGCTCCAAGGTGTGCTGAGCTTTTCTGTCGCTATCCTCTAACCTCTGAAGTGGAGGAGAAACAAAGCACCTCAAGAGCTGCTGATGGTGTGTGTGTGTGTTTAGCTTATCAAAGACAGTTTACTCACTCAAACACCCAATGCTAACTAGCTCACCCACACCACCAGGCGATAACCCCCCTCTTCAGAGTGTGTTTCTCAGATAAGCGTACCTTGATATGATCTTTGGCCTTCATCAGCAGGCTGAGGGTGGTGTGCCTGTTAGCATCTGGTCCCAAGGGAACGAGCGATTTCAAACGCTCTAAACACAGCCGTAGATGTGCTCGTCTGGAGAGAAAAGAAGATTCTTTCTTTCACTTATGATTTGTGAAAACACAAAAATAAGCATCTGGTTCGACTGACTGAGGGAATGTAAACTAAACACACAGTTATCCACACATACACATGATAAGTTCAGGCGATATTCTCCAATTTACTTTGATTTTACTTTTAGGCGCTTTTTCTTTTTATAAATTTTGCATTCTAGTGTAAAATGTTGGTCATATTTAAGGTGGTCCTCTGATTTCTCTGCTGTAGGATTCAGTGACAGAGCTGCTAAAAAATGTAGATTTCCACTTCCTACAAATTGTGGCTGTCAGATGTTCTAGTTCATTTTACAGAAAAGTTCACCGCATATTCAAAACGATCAAAAACTACTTATAAAGTTAAACAATGCAACATTCCTCCACCTTCTGTTTAAACTAAATAGAATAAAAATGAGCTCTTCCTCATCATCAACCATAAAACAACTGAACAGATCCTCCACATTTAACCTGTGACATGTTAGATGAAAGAGCATATACTTGTGCTCCGAGATGATAAATGATCAAATGTAACCAGTTGAGAAAATATAACGAACTTTACAGCTCTCCTGTTTTCTGAGGCCACTAAACGAATACAAGTTTAATATGAAATAAAGGATGTTTAAAGTGATTTTTTCTGCCATTTTATGTTTCACAGTTAAAAAACAAACATATTTACCATCTTATCAGTAGTAGCTACTATTTACAGGGAACTCTGATTATTTACCAGTATAAATATCACCAGCAGCAACATGCAGCACTACTGGTGCATCCAGGGGTCAAGTCTGGCAGGAATTTCCTCTGAAATATTCACGTGTGCAAAACTAACGACGATGTAAATGTTTATTAAATAATGTCACATGAACACGGCGACGTTTGGAACACTGGGGATGTTTGAAGACAACAGTTAACACTTTGTTGTTTGGACTAACTGTTAGATCATCAGTCTGTTGGGTGTAAACTCTAGTTCTTTGAACTGAAGCTGTTCAAGAAGTTATGTGTAACTTTTACACAGAAACACACCTTAAAATAGTCAAACTATCCATTTAAAGAAGATAATCACATAAAGTAAATAGAAGTCACTCAGAATGATCAGGGACCAACCCCATATAGCCCCCCAGTGTGCAGATCGGGGGTGTGAGTGTGTGTCTGAGCGGGTGAATGTAAAGCACTTTGAAAGGTCCAAATGACTAGAAATGAGTTATTTAAATGCAGTCTATTTACTGAGCAACAGTATGCAAACCACCTTGAAAAGTCCTGGCGCTAAAGCCCTGAGATTAGACACGATTACTAATGTACCCTGTTCAACCCCCACCCCACACCACCCCATATATTTACATTTCTCATCCCCAGCGTTTCCTGCAGCAGGTCTCAGAGCTGCTGTGATCCAACAGCCCCAGCAGGTGCTCAGGTCTGGTGGGTGGCGGCGACCACTTGACCTTGCTGTTACGCAACACACACCTCCAGCTCCAGCCTCGTCAGGCGTGCGTACGTGTCTGCGTGCTTGTGTTTTCCTGAGTGAGTGGGCTTGTGTACGTCAGACTCTTCCTGACAGTGAGTGTTCAAATGTTCTTTAGTGTATTTTCCTTTTTTCTAAGTGCAGTCCATGAAAGACTTATTCAAATCGGTTGATTTGAATGTGGGAAGGAGACGTGCACAATTTATATTCTCACCCAGTGGGAAATGCTCTCACACGCGCGCGCACACACACACACACACATGAAGCTGTAGCGAGCAGGTGAAAACAAGCGTGTGTTTCTCAGCTGACTCAGTCCAAAGGCCATCTGAGTGCTATTACATAACAGAAATGGCCC
This sequence comes from Callopanchax toddi, assembly GCA_006937965.1. Lineage (NCBI taxonomy): Eukaryota > Metazoa > Chordata > Actinopteri > Cyprinodontiformes > Nothobranchiidae > Callopanchax > Callopanchax toddi. The sequence continues at coordinate 240,693 of SSNR01000408.1, read as the reverse complement.
TGCCCATGTTGTTCTGACATAATAAGGGACCAGCGGGGCAAGCTAATGTTTGTTAAACAGCACTGATGAGCAGCAGACTCATCAAACAGTACAGGTTACACAGGTCAGGGAGAGAAACGCAGCAGCACACAGCGCTGTGTCAACGTCAGGTTATTCAGGTTTAGTGTGTCAATAGGTGAGAATGTGTGTGTAGCTGCACCCTACTGCCTTATCAGGGAAAGGCCTCATTTCAAACTGAACACACACGTTTATTGTCAGCACTTACAGCTGTAACGTCTCTTCCAGCTACAAGTGTTTTGTGATCTGGTCAGAGCTACATCTAGGTCAGCTGGAGAACTTTGCCTCACCAGCACTAGATCACCTCACTGTCCTCGTTTTCACCCTCTGACCCCTGACAGTGATTGGCCATGGCCAGCAGAGAGACACTTGCATGCAAAAAGAGTTGTGGTGATTGGAGTCACGTTACATAGAGTAAAGGACCGCGCATACACACACACACACACACACACACACACACACACACACACACACACACACACACACACACACACACACACACACACAAACACACACACACACACACACACAGGCATGCTCCAGTTTCTACGTGCAACCATAGAGGGAAGCACAATAAAGGAGCTTTGAATGTTCAGACGGTTAATTTACTGAGGCAGCTACGCTCAACAGGAGCCGGGTCTGGCTGCACGGCACTGACCCCAGCAGCAGAATAATTCCCCGTTTGTCTCTGGTTTCTAAAGTTCATCCTGATGCTGGTTTGTGAAACTAAATAAAAGCTGTAAATGTTCTCATGTGGTCTTATTTTTGACTTGCTGTTGTGTCACAAACACACACAGACAGGAGACACAGTAACACACACCATTCAGCTGATCTGCTCGCTTCGACTATCACACTCTTTATTCTGTTCATATAAAAGTCTAAGATGAGTCACTAGACCTGCTCTTAACTACAGTTTTCTAAAAGTTTTTATAACAAACAGTTCATCACGTTTAAGGAATCCTTTACGTTTTGTATTTTTGACTTCTGTATTTTTGCAAATTAAAAGAATAATTAAAGATGGGTGACATTTCAGTTTTAGACAATGAATACATTTATGAGTTCTAGGAATTCTTGTTAAGATGAGTCCGCTGTTTGTCATTCAAACAAAACCAGCTGCTACCAGGAGTCAGCTGATACAACAGACACCTCACGAGCCTCCTCGGTGTCAGGAGGGCAACGTGAACAAACAGCAGCTCAGTTAGTACTGGAGCACTGAGCCAGGAGCAACGTCAGATCAAAACTCTCATGTGAGGACTGGTTTAGCTTCAGACTTCACAACGCTTTTGTTCTTTCTATGGTCCAGTGGGACTTTGTGATTTTTAAAACTTAAGATTTAGATTTTTAAAAACCTTCTAAAACCGGAGGGCTTTGAAAAGTTTTTTTTTTTTTTTAAATCGACTGTTCACAAGGGCCTTTCATGTTATCGTCTGAAGAAACTGGAAATAAATACCACAATGATGCAGTTGCTGCATCAAAAGCACCAGTTTGTTGGTTTATCAGGTTTATGATGGTTTACTCAGTTTCGCAGTTTATAATTTAAAGCGGCTACTGGTTCGTGACTACTGGTGAACTACTAGTAGTCCCCAAAAGTGGAGAGAACGGTCTGACAAATACCTGAACATAAACACCCCTAAATTAAAATAGATATTGCAACCAAAACTTTACATGTTGGGGAAAAAACAAGTAAAATGATCAACGCTAATTACAGCTGTATATTTTACACACTGTATGTTTTCAGTTTGAGGACACTTTCTCAATTTTCATTTTCTGTGGACAGCCGTACTTCACTAAATAGTAGTGATGTGATTTGTGAGCTGTGGACTGAACCAACGCGTCGACATTCAAGGATTCAGAAACAACACAAACGTGCAAAATTACTCTGCGATATGAAGACTTTATTACATACCTGTTCTTTTCCATTTCATTGTGTGTAGACCTGTGGAAATAAAATAAAGCAACATGAGAAACTAAACATGATAACAGAAGGAATGATTAAACAGGAAGGGGGTTCTCATGATCCATCACTGCAGTCCTGGACCTTCCTGCAGGGGACAGAGCATCAGAGAGAAGACTGTGTGGGAGTGTGGGAGCAGAAAGGCAGATCCAATCAGATTCTAGGAAATATGAAGTTCTGAGCTTTCTACACTGAAATGTTTTTAGATGTAATCAAGAAAAACAATACATTTACAATGCAGCAAGCAAAAATACTCACCCACATATTTATACAACCCCCCAAAACATTTAGCAATTTAATGACAGGTTTCAGAGAAAACCTCTTGTATCTGATTCCCTTTGACAAAAGCAGCAGAAACCTTTTATCTGACCTAGGTCAAAAAAGGATCAAATATTCTGTAAAACAAGATCTTTTAAAAGAATTTAGCAAATGCGTGAAGTAATCTAAGGAAAGATAATATCAAAATCAGACAATGGGTCTGGACTGAACTTTATTTGTTATCCAGTTGTAAACACTGAAAGTTAAAACCCCATACAGGTTGCTGATGTACTCAGACACCTACATGATCTTTTACTGCGTTATAGCTGTCGATTCCATGTTCTCCAAAAACCCAAAGCATTTGTAATTCCCAACAAGATCACAGGTAAGGGGTTGATGTGACCATGTGTTTTGCAATTATATCCCTTTTAAAGTGATAATATGCAGTTTTGCTTGTTTTGGGCTCCCTCTGGTTTTAAATTACTGCATTAAACAAGTTACCAGATCGTTTCAGCTTCTAAACGCCAATATCTACCTGTTGAAATGTCTCCTCAGCCTTCATAGCTTTCTACAGGAGCGGTTATTTACTCTTTCAAAGAAATCAGCTGTGTTCAAGCAGGGAGAGATTGAAAAAAATCAGGAATCATGAGCTAAAAACACTCCAGGGCTAGCATAACAGCTAGCCACTTTGGGTTAGCCTAACCCTCGTGAGACACGTGACTTCCTGGGTACCGTGACGGCGACGGAGATCTTGCAATCGTGGTATTCCGGCTGTAATCACCAGATGGGGCTAAGTGACTTTTCATTAACTTTGTAAAGGGTCATATTAGCACATACTGACTCAAGGAAAAGATTTAAAAATATGAAAAAGTTGCATATTATCCCTTTTAATGCAACTCCTTTTAGTCCTGTCAGTCATTTTAAGATGGTGTTTTCAACCAGAGTCTCCAGAAACTGAATAAAAATCCTCAGGCCAGAGCAATACTGCGACCAGGACAGACAACAGTGACAAACAAGTGGCTCTGTTTCTGGTATTTAACAACTCTTTCCCAGTCATACTGATGCATTAGAACGCTATATACTGTACGTGCTTGCAGCAGCATTAACACCATAAACTAAACAAACAATAAAGAACTGATAAACCTCCACTTCTAAATGACCCAGATATCACTTTAACCTTATTGCCATGGGATCAAGCTCTCTGTGCAGAGGATGCAACGCTTTACTTCTATAACACATACCTGAAGTCTTGACATTGTTACAAGCATCACCACACTGGTTATCTGCAACAACTGAGCCAAGTTCCTTTTAGTAATGTTTGCTTTAATTGAGTGGTAAAGACAGGAACTGTTTTAAGCACCACTTTGACGTAGAGACATGACAAAGAGGCCTGAGTGTAAACATAGCGACAGTAACCAAACAGCAAAGGCCAGAGCAGACGGGCCTCTGCTGCTTCGTGCTGCCTGACCATTCAACGTACGTGTTGTTCTGAGCAGGGTGGGGGTGGGGGGACACCGTGGAGGTAAAATGAGAGATGGAGGGGCGTGCTGATGGCCTGTGACTCCTGCATTGCAGTGGCACACACACACACACACATACACAGAGGAATGCAAACAGAGCAGATGCAGAAATAAGGTCAAGTGCAGATTTTAGAAGAAATTTGCAGGTCTGACCTTTGGAAAAGGGGGTAATTGCAGGGGTGGGAGACCAGGGTACAGCTAAGGAAGCTCATCCCCCATCATTCTTAAACTCTTCTCCACCTCCACCTGACCCCTGATCCCACCCTCCTACTCTCACTCCCAAAATAACCTCTGTGTTTTCAGCAGTGCTGGACCCGACGCCATCACATAACTTTCTGTCAGAACTACCCTCCATTAAACCTGTGTGAAAAAGAGGCCTCGTACTGAAACATGGGGTGATGCATCAGGCTTGGAGTGCACCTATATTCTGGTGTGGAAAAGTGTGTGTGTGTGGTGTGTGTTTGAGCGTGTGTGTGTGTGTATCATCATGTTTCAGGCAGTCACTGAAGGTGCTCTCTTTCTTGCCTGCCCCCCTGAGCCCGTGTACATTCCTGTGCAGGGCAGACAGCCACTGGTGACATAACAGTGCTGGCAGGAGAGAGATCCTCCATATTCAGGCTAGATTTCTGCCTCTTGAAAATGTTGTCTCCTGCTCAAATCTCACACCCGTCTGTCTCTCTACATGTAAGACAACATGTCACTACAGCTCATCTGAAAAGAGGATAAAATGGCAAGAATGGAACAGAAAGTGATTCTGCATCGAGAATATTTAGTTTCATACTGCTGAATACAGAGAAATCTCCATTTTGTCACTACCTGGGATGCAATCTTTTTCTAAAAGTTTCAGGTTTCAAATCAAAACCTAAAGTGAGCCATCAAATATGGTCACTAAAGGGTTAATGATACATGAACAGTTACAACTTACACAGTTCAGCCCTCAATCACAATATGATTTCATGTGAATCTGATTCATGATAATGGGATTTATTGCAAAATTATACAACAAAGAAAGAGAATCATGTTATAGCATCTAGACAACAACGTTAAAGAGGTTTAGCAGCAGGTGTGACAGCATTCTAATGCATCATTTTGATGTTTTTGAGACAGAATTAGAAGAACTAGAAAATTGGCCATTAGTTTTTCAACATTCACCAGCAGAGTCTGACTTTTGCTCCAGTCAGAGGACTACATCCCGTTTCTAGAGACTCCGCCCACTTTGATTGATGTCAGTGGGTATGGTTCTTATTGTAGATAAATAACTGATAGAACACCACCTCAAAAAGACCCAAATATCCCTTTAAAACCTCTCATCAACACTACGTCATCTATTACAACGCCTAATACGGACTAGGCTTCCCTTTTACCAGTTAGATCTAAAACATCACATAAAATTCTGCTCAAATATTTTTCTAGCCTTTTCTCACATGACAACTGAGATACTGTATTAATAATACTATTTTTGTGTGTTGCAATGCGTTGATGACCTGACAGGAGTCTCACTCTATAGAGGAGGAATACATCAACATTTAAAAAAAGATGCCTAATCTATAAAACTCAAACTGTTTGAAACTAATGTTTGTTTTGAAATGGTTCCAGACCTCTGACCCAATTACAACTCTCAACTGATGGATTCCAGAGTCGCTGAAATCAACATTTGATGCAGGAACTATTAAAAACCTTGCATGTAGTTAAAGTAGCAGTAAGGCGATGGCTATGTGCTGGATCTTAACTGGTTGGGAGAAAGGTATAGAAGAGATATACGTTTGGTCTTAAATTTCAGTATTTTTTTATATACAATGCAGACTTTCTCTTTACTGGAATTTTCAATGGGATCCTGGAAAAAAGACATTACTAATCAGGCTTGTGTTTTTTCTAAATGGAGACGGCTGCACTGATCAAACTGAACTGGAGAATTAAACTGCTGCAGAATGATTTGGCTCAATGAGATCCTAAAGCTTCAACTTAAATTAACCACATAACCCTGAACAATACATGGTGATGAGCAGAAAAGACATTTCTTGAACAAAAATGTGGAAATAAACTCCATGATGTTCTGTAGTAGTAACACAGTGAATGAATCTGTGAGAAGGTGGAGAATTCTTCTTCCTTGTGTTTGAAATGAAGGAGATGAATTTCCAGAGGAGAGGAAAAACAGGAAGGGAATGGCAGAAGATGAAGGGGAATCACTACCACTGACACACATGCATGTGCATACAGCAGAGAGATCCCCTCCCCCACTATTCACACATTCAAGTGTTTGGATGCAGCAGAAACTGGAGGAGCATTTAGATCCAATGACTCCAACATGCAGATGAATCCATACATGGCTGCCCTACATGTTACCAAATGTTAACATCAGCAAATAAAGATGACCAATTAAAGGTCAGCCCTTTCCTCAGGAGTAAAAATCATTCATCCATTCAGCGCTAGAGCTTCTGGTCTGACTATTAATTAATTATTTGACCACAGCAGATCATCCCAGCTATAAGGAAACAAGCACAGCTCTGTTGTCCTTAAATAACAATGAGTTTGAGCTGAAAAGGTGCTCCTGATGGTTAAATGACATTAAATGGGCCAAACCTGCAGCAGGTGAAACAAGCTGGTCCCATCTCTCCTGCACTCAGCATGCCTAAAGATGTAATTCTGCTAAGCGTGTAAAAACATGCAGGTTCTTTATCAGTATGTGACCAGTCTTGTTTCAAACATGGTGGTTATAGAAAACAACAAATCTGCTGCCATTCCTTACAACGCTGACAAACCTGACTGACATGGATGTGATGCAAAGACCAGGTTATCAATGTTTACACACACGTCTGTAAAAATAGGGCAAAATGCATGGTAAAAATTAGAAGAATTTTATGGTTTTGAAAACAAAACAAAAAATCACTAAAATCTGCATTAGAATAAATGGAAATGTCTTCAAGGAAAACATCCTGGCACAACATTTCCAGGACATTATGGTATTTGTTTTTATAACAAATTTTTTTACAGTGTATATGTACAATAAAAACAAATATTTCAGTTCATTGTCTCAGAAATTTTACAACCAATTTCAGTTGTTTTTAAACTCTTCAAACCTTGAAAAAACCACACTCGTAAGAACCCTGATTTTTTAATGCTCAATATGGTGCTATGGGTCATTGTTATGTACATTATTTATCTCACTGATGTATTTCAAAACCAACTTGTGAACAATGGACACACTGATGAGGAAGGACACCAATAAAGCTCCCATACAGTCAACTGGAGTCGAGAACTAGCAGAGCCAGCAGGTCCCCCTGCTGTGTCTCATCGCTGCCAGTTAGCCCTTGAATGACTTGTTCTACAGTTTTTATCATACTGAATGATGCATAGAGTGACACTTCTCTTAAAGGGATTTTTTGGGTCCTTTTGAAGTGGCGTTTCATCAGTTTATCATCTTCAGTAAGGACCACACCCACCAGAGACATTACTCAAAGTGGGTGGAGTCTCTAGGAACAGGAAGTAGTCCTCTAACCGGAGCAAAATGGAATTTGGTTCTACACTCTGGATGTCCATAAAGGTGAGTGGCTCTACCAGGACTAGTCTCTCCCACAAATGGTCTCCTTCATTCACCCAGGTTGCCTCACTAAGTAGCCACTGACTTTAAAACCAAACTAATATTTGATGATGTCTGTCACTCACTTTACAGAGACAACACAAAGTCTAAAAATACCCCTCACACACAACACTAATTCATACAGAGAGTCACACACCTCATAATACCAGAGGACCATTTCTGGTGCTACACATAAATTAGCAATTTGTCATCACTAGCTTTAGCGAGCGCTGTTAACAGTTACACATTGGTTTTCTGATCAAATGTCCATGAATTAATCTTGCGCTATACTTATAAATGGAGGAGTATTAAACATCTAATTTCAGCTGTTTTATTGGCAAATTATCTGCCACTCTGTTGTTGCTACAGCGACAACAGACTTTGGATCAGACTACAGCCAAATACGGAAGTCATGAACTTTCATGCAGATATAAATCCTCAAACCATCTTAAAAACCAATCCTTTCAAATGTAGGTGATACGTTTGTTTCTGCGTGACCTGGGTTTTTGGCACAAAGACAAGAAGCCCCAGAGCCAAGTCTGTCATCACCAACAGTCTGGGAAAATTTGTCTTAACCCAGCCAGGAGCGACAGCACATTTCTCAGTGACTGTTAGCAGAAAAACTAAACCAAATCGGCTTAAGTCTACGGCTGCAGAGTTCTGCTATGAGGACTCTTCAGGTGAACTCTACACCCTCAGCTTCTCTGTAATGGGGACAAGAAATACCACCAAAACAAAACACATAAAACAACAGAACCAAAGAGGAAAGAAAGGACCAGTAAACACAAAAGTAGAAATTAAACCCTCTAAAATTGATAGATGTTCTTTTTCTAGGCAATTCTGTTTTTTACTTCCAAATATTTTATATACAATACTCTATAATATATAGTTAGAGTCTATATTGAGCACTGAAATTACTATGTCAATGTCACTAGTCGTCTTGGGATTTGAGTAGCATCCTCCTGGAGCAAGTTGGATTTATTTTGTGTCAGTCAGAAATGCAATTTTATTTCATTGATACGTAATGTATAAAGAATTATTGTTCTTTTCTAATCTTGAACACTTCATGGAAGAAAAAAAAGAGTCATAGATTTGTATTAAGCTGTTTATGTTTGGATATACTTCTTGAAAATGGTTCTCAATGGCAGTCAAATGGAATGATTTAACTCTTTAAATCCTGATCTATGAAATAATAATAATAATAATAATTATTATTATTATTATTATAATAAAAATAACAGAGTTTATAAAACTTAACTATTTATTGGCTAAAGTTATTATAACAAATATATAATCTGTTTTAAGTGTTTATGTATCTATAGAACTATTTAACAGTAATAAAGAAATAAAATTGGTTCTTTCCACCTGAAGATTGTCCACTAGAGGGCAGTAGACATGTATACTGAACTGGATATGGCAGATGTTTGGATGAAAGTACTAAAACTGATACTCCATCTGCCTGCTTTAATGACAGACGTGGTTTAATGCCAATTTGTTATAATAGTCTACAAGAGGTTAACTCTGAGATAGAAAGTCAAGAATCTCCTTACATCAATGACATTTTAAAGATCTTTTATTTTCTAATAGAACTCTTTTGAAAACCAAGCAGTTTTCTGACAAATATTGTGATGGTGATAGACCAAGGTAAGAGGTGAGCCAGCTAAAAACCCACAGAACATGAAGTTACCTTTCAGAACCACTATTCCTGATTTTATTACAGACGTTTATTGAGAATCAAATGTGTTTTTTTGTTTGTTTTGTTTTATTGCATCCAAACACAAAAAAGGGCTTAGATTTGAAATAAGTTGTACTTTCTTGTGATGTAAAGTCATGTAGTCTTTTACTGAAGTGGTCAACATTAAACATGTTTAGACACAAGGTTTGACAAGTGCAGGTTTGTCCTGTCAAAAATTGCTGGAGTGATGGAATGACAGCAGAAAGACATTTAAAACCTGAAATTTAAACGACTTAAAATTCAGTTCAGAGCTAATAATTAACAGCCAAACCTACTATAAACATCATGAGGTGGTGCTAATCACATTAGCATAACTTATAGGCAACATATGACCCAACTAGAAGATTTCCAATCCATGGGTAAACTAATGAGATTACTTAATGACTACATCGGGCACTTTCACATAACAGAACACAGGCTGTTTCTGACAACAAGGTGTAGTTGTTTTCTCATGCTACCATCACAAGTTAGCATTAGCATTGTACCTGCCATGTTCTCATCTATTAGTGAAACTGGATGTAAATCACTTTTATTCTCCGACTTCTAAACGTAGCAGTGATAGGAATCAACCCTTTACCCTCAAGTGTTATCACAGCGTCAGTGTGCAGCAAGACTCTCCACCCCACCCCCACAGGTTTTTGACTCAACAAGCAGAGTATATGGCTTTACCTGCTACTTGTGTTTTTCTTGCTTTTGCTTTTCCTTTTCAAGCTTTCCCTCTCTCGGTTGCTGATGAAGGGTGGCATAGAGGCATAGCCGTGTTCAGCTTCTGCAAGCAAATAAACAACATAGTGGTCACATGTCCTGCTTATCTGCAAAATATAGCCACAGTCAGAGCAAGCCAAGAAGGGGAGAGACAGCAAGATGTGTCACACATATGATCCTGATCTGTATCATACCAGATGCATTGTTTTATGTTGAAATGCATGCATGCAATGAATGGATTTAACAATGCAGTGTCTTCATACAGTATCCCCTCCCCACCACCACCTCGCGCGCGCGCGCACACACACACACACACACACACACACACACACACACACACACACACACACACACACACACACACACACACCTCTCAGCTTGGCCAATGATGTCATCCTGAACTACAATACACCCCACCAACAAACCACAACAGAAGGAAAGGAGGAGCCTCCTTTAAAACATTGTGTTCCTGCATTTGCAACACATACAACAATGTCTTCATCATCGGAAATGCATATAATGCACGTTTATCTTCTCAGAGTGCACTTTGTACAATTCTCATCAACCTCCTATATCACCTAAATTACCACGATCAACACCTTCTGGGTTGAGGACTGGTTGTGCAAATTTCGACAACGTTAATGCACAGAATGTATAACCCAGTTACTTCACGTACCAACAACGAGCAAACTGTTTAAAGACAGCTGTAATGTGCAAACATTCTGGACGAAGTGGCAATGTTTTTCAGTGAGAAACGGCAAACAGTGAGAATAATATGATACTTTACCTCGTTCCCTGCGATCGAGGTACTCTGCTGCTTCGATCAACATCTGCACCATTTCGATCGACGCCATTTTCAACAATAACACTAATAATAATATAATAATGCAACGAGGGATTCCGTGACTGTAGTCTTCCCCTGATTCTATTTCTGAACACTCAGGTGCTCTGCTGTTGTCAGTTATTGCATTAAATGGCTGTGTTTAAAATTGCTCTTACAGGAATCAGTAGTTCTATGTAAAAGTTAAAGGTCCTGAAAAAAATCAGAGAATCTGGTCTCGAATTCCTCGTTGATAAAACGATGGTTTAAATGCTTGTTGATAGCTGCTAGCAAAGGCAGGCGCTAACACTACAGCTCAAATATGTTCCTTTAAACCAATTAAATTTGGAATTCGGTAACTCGGTTTCACTGTTTATGTGAAAATCTTCTCTGAAATGTGGCTAGCAGTGAACAAAAACGAAACAAAACACTGCGTGAAGCTATTTTTAACGAGCACCGCTGCTGGAAAAAACAACAACAAAAAGTTGGCTCACGCTAGCGACTGACAAAAAATACCGACTAAAAGTTCAAAGCGCCAGCCAAAAAATAGAGAATAACGTCAACATGTACACCTTTGCCTGATAGGAGAAAGATTTAAAAAATGAACTATAAGTTTTGAAGATTAACTGACGATGTCATCCGACTGTATCGGTACGAGACTTTTTGGCTAGCTAGTTATATGTACTGGTTTATCGCTGGTAACGTCTCGTTGAATCTAGCGACTGATATACAGCGACAATTTGTCAAAGTGCATCCAAAATTGTGGCTTGTGAATGTGGAAAGCTCCCCACTGTACTGTAACACAAAGCCTCTGTGTGCTGTTGGTTGATTGGATGGTTAGCATATCAAGTTGGTCTCTAATAGGACTTCTAAAACATCGATGGCTGAAAAGGGTCAACCCTCTCTGCTACTGAGGGCCTAGTTTAGCCATTTTGGCTCTAAATTCCATTAGCTAATACGAAACGGCAGAGCCATAATGGATGCTGCTTCTCGTTGCTGAATACGCATTCTGTGATTGGCTATTTCCAGATAAGCTTGTTTGCTATTGGCCACGGTGCCCACGAGCTCACAATATGGTACCGGCCCTTTAACGATGACCCCGCCCCTCTGCCATGCTGTTTTGTGGTGTATGGTTGTGATTGGCTTCCGCGATGTTGTTTGCCTTATTTTGCCTTCCACGATTGGTTTGATGAGCCCTTTAATTTTTCCTATCACACACCTCAATATTCGCGCAAGTGCACACAGCGCAAAACTGTTTTTTTAAATAATCTTTATTACCAAAAGAAATATTACAAACAATGTTTTTATTAAAAACAAAATTTGAGGCTGTATATTATTAAAGAATTGCAAAAAATAAGTTTTAATCAGAGACACATTATGAAAGCCACAACACTGAAAGAGAATAAAAGAAAAAGGATGCTCTGTGGAGAACATTGGCGTGGGTCTGCACTATGCAACGCCGGCGCACGTAGCAGCGACGAGCAGGCGGGGTTTGCACACCATCATCCCCCTACTCAACATAGTATTAGTGCCTAACTCCTCTCGATCAAATGGCTATTTAAAATATATTGTTTTTATGTAGAAACGTAGTCTTAAATTATTTAAATTTAATTTTAAATTCTTATTTGTGCTTTGACAAGTTATGATTTCATTGAATGATTTTTTTTATATATTTATCAGTTGTTAATGAAACAATTAGTTTAGCCTAATCTGGCCGTTCCTGTTATGGTGACATGCCATTTCTTTAAGTAATAATAAAAATAAATACCCAGCTTCGATGCCGCTCATCGTCACTTCTGGCAGACTCATCCGCCGGCACACTCATAAGAAGCAGACCCACATTCACAAAAGTACACAATGTTCCCCGACTACAACCGGCCTTAAACGACCAGAAAATAAAATATTAATAACCCCTCTATAATTCTTGTGAAATGAAGAGTAAATTTATTGAAACGTTCACTCATTTGACATTTTTAAAACCCCTCTAACCCTTTATTTAGTAATTAACTTTAGCTTGAATAGACAATTTACATTTTAATATATCTCACTAAAAAATCTAATAAAACTCAGGTTTAGCCTTGAGATAGTGAGAATATATTTAGCCATTTCTTTAACTTTGTTGCTACACACAGTGAAGCAACAATCAAATTACTGAACCCCTTTATCCAATTCAGACCAATAGGCTCAAATCTCACAACGTGTGTGAACTGCTAGTGAAGATTTTTCAAACTTTTATTAAATGCAAGTCGCAATTCTTTTTTACATTCATTCCCCCAGATCTCAGTTGGCTAGCACTAAACAAGGAAACAGAGGTGTAAAGTTAAATCCTCGGTGGTGCCAGTCGTGGTTGGAGCACTCCTGGCTGTGACCTCCAAATTTGGAGAGTGGCTCCTGCAGATTCCTGGAACAACCTCAGAAATCCCTGTTCAGACGAGTGCAGTCCTAGGAACAGCTAAGATCAAGCTACCACACCCCTGATAGAGACCCTGAGCTTTAAGTGAACCTAACTACTTGATATTGATTAATTCAAACATAAAATGTTTGTGCTCATCCTGGCAAATAATTGATGCAAGAATGATTTAAACAGAAACATTTTTTCATAATCAGCACTACAAATACATTTTAAATGTGTTTATTTCCAATACAACACAATAAAGCACAGCAACAAAATCCGCCTCAACAATAAACTGCTAATAATTGAAGGAACAATTGTGTTGGGTTTAAAAACATAAATACAGAACTGCTGCACCACATTACATTTACCAGGATATAAAATATTGTCTTATTTCCAGAAAAGAAAAGGAGAAATATAAAGTGTAAATATCTTCAAGCGATGAAATCCAGCGGTCTGTTGAATCCTCCCTTTCTGTTCATGTACTGCCTACCAAAACATTAAAGAAAACATTACATCACTATTTCTCTTACAATATTTGCAGATTACATCATCAAGAATAATTAGAGGGGCAGAGATCTTTGCCCTACTAAGGTGATTGGTTACTTCAGTGGTTGATAAGAAAGTAAGATAAGAAAGTACCCCACAGGCTAAAAATCACAAAGTATTTAACAATTAAAATATAAAACTAAAGTACCTAAAACACCAAAGCTAAAGAAAAGTGTAAAGAAATTAAAATGGGTGAAATGTGCTCTCGTTTTCATAAGTTTGTTTAAAGGCCTTGCAGCAGCATTCTGTACTGACTGGAGGCAGTTGAGTTTGAATGATATTTTCCTAATCTAATTTAGACACCAAGGTTTGCAGTTTGGAGATATGTCTTAGCTTTAAAAAGTTTCTAGTTAACAGATGAGTGTTGCTCTAAGCCCCAGAGGGCTGCTCTCCTGCATGTTTTAGATGTTTCTCAGCTCCATCACACCTGATTTAAATTAGTGGGTGATTAACAGACTTTAGTAGAATTTGAGGAAATGCTGAAGATGTAATTAACAAAAGATTCAGGTGAGTTGGATCAGGATGAAAACTAAAGGCCGATTCATACTCCACAAAAAGAAAGAACTATGTTCTCGCTGGGGGTCAGCGAGAACATAAATGACATCATTTTATTCTCGCAGCCCCAGTTTGGCAGTGCTAACCGCTTGTTCTTGTGCTCATCAGCTGAGCAGAACTTTTTTTCTGCATGACGTCTGAGAACAACTGCTGTGATTGGTCAGAAAGGGTCAATGAGCACTGTGGGGGTAGCGGTTGACATTGTACGTTGATGTAACTTTTTCTCCGGTGTCTGCTGTGCTGCTTTGTGCGGACGGAGCTGCACAACGAACCCGAGGAGGCATTCAGGTCTGGATCAAACCCTGGCCGTGAGGGTTTGCGCTGGTCGATCCAGACTCGAATGCCTCCTCAGGTCCTCACTGGTACTGGTCCAAGACCAGCGAGGGCGGATTGTTTAATCTACACACACATCCATCCTTCCCTCCACACACACACACACACACACACACACACCTGAGGCTGATACGCACACCTGTATGACCCATCGCTGAAGGAGTTAGGCAGCCGAGTTCTCACAAACTTTTTTCTTGTTCTCAGAGCTCCCCCAGCGAGAACAAAGTTCTTGCTTCTCGTGGAGTATGAATCTTAAAACTTGTAGGACAGTGGCTCTTAAGGACCAGAGTTTTTGACACCCTGTGATGTTGGAATTCCTCATTCTTTTGAGGGGATAAAAAGTTAGTTCATATAATTTAGCAGCATCTAACAACTTTAAAAAGAGCCTATATTTTTTTGCTATATGTGCCATGCACGTATGTATTTAATTTTTTTCAACAAGCTTCAATGTTTCCAATGAAACACTTGACTTTTTCCTCTGTATACATACCTGTATTTTCTCTTCATGGTAACATTGATGGCAAAAGCATTAACCGACCCATCAGTTTTCTTCCCCTGTGCAAGAACAATGTTAAATCAAATACAACTACTAACATTATTCTGATGTGTTCTAATCCATTTAGAGGAATACCAAAAACATTTGGCCCAGTTTTCGATCAGCAAATGCAAAAAGCATCCAGACTGACTTTACAGTTGGATTCCTGTCTGCATGTATGAAGTTCTCTGAGTCAAACACTTGACTATTGACAATTAAAAAGCATGAAACCAGTGAACTTAATGCAAATATCACATATCTTCAGCTAAGCTGTGGAATTGAACAGACACTGTTTGAGAGAAACAGCACCTCCTTGTGGCTGCATATGACATTTTACTCTCACCTTGGTGGAATCAAATGTACCAAATCCCATTAACTTCATCATCTCAATTTCCTCCTCCGTTTTGCCCTGCATGTCCTCCGCTGTAAAAATCACAAGAACATCTAATTTACTAAGTTGTTTAACCACAACTACAAATGTTCAGGGTAGTGAAAAAAAACGATTCCTTCTGAAAACCTCAGCAACATAATACCTGAGATCTGAATGGGCTTTGCCGACTTCTCCTTCACATCTTTGCGTTCATCGTCACGTCTGTCCTTCTGTCTCATCGGAGATGACGAGGAGGAGCGATGACGCCTCGGAAGAGACCTGCCCAAAGAGCACAAAGATGGCTGCAGGAAGGGTTATCATGACTACTGAAAAACTAAACGTCTGTCGCTAAACAAGTTTTGTACACTATTTAATAACAGTCAGGTTAGCAGGTCAAATATCTTGAAATTTTAATTTGGTTCATGTAAAAACTCTACCAATGACATTAAAGCAGATGTGTATCTCAGTTCAAGAGGTAAAATTATGGGATGATGAGTTGTTTAACTAATAATCAACTTAAACTTTATAAAGAAAACATTTCTTTTTGTTATTTATCTGTAAAACCATAAATAGACTGTCTGGAAAAATTCTATAAAAACCAGAAATATATTACACAGCAGGTATCTCTGAGGTCTGTTAGCTCAGTGGTTTAAAAACAGCTAAAGACTCACCTTTATAAAACTGCCTATAGTTGAATCTTTGCTCATATTTATACCGTTACTGTTCCATTTTTTCCTCAGGTATCTATGTTATATTTTATGTTTCTGTTAAATGTTTTTGTTGTCATGTAAAATGCTTTGTAGTTCCTACCTTGAAAGGGGCTATACAAATAAAACTTTTTTTTTTTTTTTTACTAACTTTTAGTACAATAACTAACTCTACATTCATAGAGCTTTTCTAAGTCATGGACTACAAAGCTCTTTACATTACAGTCGTTCACACTCTGATGGCAGGAAGCTAAGTTATAGCCACAGAAGAGAGGTGACCAGACAGACTCCACCAGACCCTCTGACCACCACCATCAGGTGATCTGGGTGAAGTGTCTGACCCAAGGACAGAACGACAAAGTGACCCAGTCGGAGTAGGTCTCGAACCGGCACCACTTCCAGTTGCAAGACAGACGCACTACCTACAGAGCTAGTGCTGCTCCGGTAGTAATATAACAAAATGACATACATGTTTGCCTTTCCTGTCATATGTACAACGACTGGTGTGAGACTTGGTGATGAACTAGCCGACTTTGTTTTAGTTTCGTAGTGTAAGCTGCTGTTAGCTTTCCTCCCAGGCTTTCAGACGATCCTGAAACAGACTCGGGTTCTGAGGCTTGAGATGAAATAAGTTAGAGGTGTTTCTCCCCTTAAGATATTGCCGGCTTCTTGCACTACACAACTGTAATAACTCTGCGCTGCACGACTCACATATGAGCGTAATCTGCTCCATAGTGGAGTGACGTAGTCATGAAATGAGCATAACTTGATATACATTTTAGTTCCCGGGAAGAAAAATTTACCAGAATTATACAATATGGCCCACCCCTATGAGACTGTATAAACTAATGGAATAATATTTTAGACTGATTATATTGTTTGCAGTGATTTTGTCTTTGGAATTCTTTTGTGGAGAATATTTAAACATGGCTATATGTTATTAGTTGTCCTATTTTAAGGGGTGAGTTCTACTTGATTTTCTTGATCCTGCTCCTTTTTCACTCATTAACAGTTTTGTAGCCGTCAGAGTTTTGTGTCAACTGCTTAATGACTGAGTTTATTAAAATATGATGAGTCAAATAAATAAAATGTATATTATCTTTAAAAGGACAAAGAACGCAAATATAAAATATACTCAGTTGAGGCATACACATATACCTCAGCTGTTTTGTGTTTAAGTCACTATATTCTATTACAAAAACATGAAATGACAAAAATAAAAATTGAACTCTTCAGAAAACTCACCTTGAACGCCTTCTGTGTGGAGACCGTGAGCGAGATCTGCGGCGGTCTCGTTCCCGTTCTCTAGAGCGAGAGCGGTCCCTCTCCCTTCGCCTTCGCTCATGCTCACGTGAAGTTGAGCGAGATCGTCTTCTCTCTGACAGCAAGCAGGTCAGACATGAAACTGCATTATTAGCTGAAGCATTTACAGTTGCATTCTGGTATTCATACACTGAAGTTTTGAAGTCAGTTGAATCAACTACTACTACAAATTCAAATGACCTTTATAGCCCAGAATGAATCAAGGCCGTTTTGCTGTGTAAAAATGATCTTAGACAGAATTCATGTTTAGATGATTAAACTGTATAGGAAGTGTTGAGAAATCCAAGGTCTAAAGAAATGCTGTCAGTGGCTCATAAAAGGTCAAGTAGACCAAAAGCCATCTTTCACTAAAGTGCATCAACAACTTAACTGATGTGAGTGCAGCACAGTCTTTACATCTTCACAGACAATCTTTTACAGTTTAAACCAGATGTCTGTGTCATCAAAGAAAAAAATTGACTAAAAGATGTGGCCATTTATATTTATAACAAATTTACCCTTTATTTGTCTCCTTAGAGAAATTGTTTCTCTGCTTTTGACCCATCCTCCTACGTTTGAGGAGCAGTGGGCTGCCAATTTGGGTGACGCCCAGGTGATAATTGGGGGCCGAGTAGTTTCTGGAGAGTAGTTTGCTCAAGGACACTTCAACACATGGCATTTGATTAGTAGTATCTGGTCCTGGACATTTTAGTTCTTTCCCACTCCAGCACACCTGACTCAATGTTTGAATCACCTGTTCAGAATTACCTCAAGTTCTACAGAAGCCGGTTAATCACTCGGTTTCATCTAAAACATGCAGGATAATGGCCACTGAGGACCACGATTGGACAACACTGCTTTAGATGGTCAAAACACTCGTTTTGGGGGCTTTCAAATGTTGATGAACCCACATCTGACAGACAATTTCTAGACTGTAAACACACTTCTGTGTTGTTTTGTTTGCTGCAGATCAGTAACTGGGCCCTTCTAAAGAGTAAATTCCTACAAACTACAGGACGTGTCTTTAACACACATGACAATAGTATTTACTGCAACAGTAAAGATTAAAATTCTTTGTCCCAGCTTTATTATTAATCCACCGGCCTCCGCTGTGTTGTGAACAATCTAGAAGCTTTTGGGGACTCAACTTCATTTGAACATTTACCATTGGTTAAAATCATCATTACATAGATAAATGTGTTCGCTGGCGTTAAATGCATCAGCTAGTCAACATTTAAACAAAGTAAAAATATTTCTATTCAACCGTAGGAACGCATAATGTAAGCTAACAATACGTTAGCATTAGCAAGCTAGCAACCTCTAGTATCTCACCTCGTCTAGGAGGGGTTCGACTTCGACTCCGACCCATTTTTCCAAAACAGGTCAAAAGCTGCAACTGTTGGTAAATACGCAAAAATAGATCCCTACTGAGAGACTTGAACAAAATACGAGATATCTGCGTGTATCGAGTATTTGGTTCCTTTTAACCAGACTCTTCTTTGCTTGTTCACACGCTTCCGTTAGCGTATATAGTAGCGCGCCCTCTGTTGAGCTGGAAGGCTCATTGTCAGAAAACTCAACAAAAGCCGCAGTTTGTTGTTCAAAATATCTACTATTTTATTTAAAATTAAAGTTAAAGTAACTTGTTCATCCAGTCAAAATTGCTCAAATTTAGAGATCTTGTAGAATATAATACAATTGTTTTCTTATATAAAACATTCAATAAGCTACTTCCAGAAAATATACAACAACTCTTTACACCTCGAGAAAGAGCACATAACTTCAGAGGATAGGGACATTTTATCATTCCAACAGTCAGAACCACTCGTAAAAGTTTTTGTGTCTGTACATGGCGTGAAATTATGGAACAGTTTGAATACATACCACAAGCAATGTCAAAATATTCATCAATTTAAAAAGTTATATAAACATAGGATATGGTCCAAATATACAGAGCGAAGGTCTTAAATGTACACCAATAATATGTTACCTGTGCGAAACATGGTCTCTCTACAATTTTGTTACTCAGGTTAATTTTTGATTACCTTTATAGATTAGCGTAGATTAGTATAAAATAGATTAAAATAGATTAGAATAGAATAGAAAAACCATTTATTGTGCCTCTATGAGGAAATTGCACCTATACCAAAGGGTATTATGGTTATTGTTGAAAATAACATGTTAGTATTCAACTTTAAAAATAGAATACTAAAGATTTAATTGGTTAAATTGTTATTGCTACTGTGATGTATGTATGATGTGTTACTTTGCTCAATTAAAGAGTATAGAAGGAAAGCATGTATTATGAAATAGGGGTGGGATTAAATAAGTTCTCTTCTTCCCACTCCCTTTCGGGCAGCTGTAAGTATATTGTTTTGTTCTCATTTCAATTTTCGGTATTGGTTGAAAACTGTATGTACAATGATTGTTTTGTTGTTCATGTTATCTGTCTGCCTGAAATAAAGCATTCATTCAACATTCAGTAATGATTAATGTTGTAATGTCAGGAACCCGCCACAAGAGGGCAACAGTTTGCCAGCAGAAGCAGAAGTCAAAGACCAAGAAGTCACAAGATAGTTCACTGCTTTGTAATACCATCCTTTATAAATAAACTTCACTTCTTTAACTACTGTAGCTGTTTTAAACATTACTGCCTTGATTTATAATTAGTTTCTTTAAAAATAAAGCATTTTAACTTATCCTAATGGTAAGCTAATTTGTGTTCTTAAATTTACTGTTTATTTCAAAGTCACTTCTGGGTCAAATGATCACTTTTGATAAGTGATGGAGGTGGAGGTGACGTAACTTCCTGCAACTGGTGCTCCATGCACCATTTTGCTTTAGGCAGGTGCTTCTCTGTTTCAAACTATTGTTTTTTGTTACCTTTATTTGAACTGACCAGATGTCTAAACCACCTCAGCTGGCTCTTCTCGATGTGGAGGAGCAGGTGTTCTACTCCAAGTCACTCCAGGATGTCCTAGCTCCAATATGGTAAATGTTGTATAGAGCTCTATGAGTGTTCTACACTTCCCCTGCACATTCACACACTGGAGGTAATAAGCTACGTTGTAGCCTCAGTTGCCTTGGGGCACACCGACGGAGGCGGGGATGCCATGCACTGGTGCCCTCCAAGTCCCTCCGACCACCACCAGTAGGCATGGTGGGTGAAGGACGCATGACAACATAACCCATCTGGAGCTGGGATGGGCTCTGTGCACGCAGCTATGTGACGTAATTTCCGGTAGAAGGTCAGGATGGACGTAAACTTCCGGTAGCCGCTGGGAGCCCGTAATGTGTTTGCTAGTTTCCTTTCGGGAGCTTGTAAATCTTTCTTTTTTTGCAAATCTTCTTCTTTTTTTGTGCGTGGCCTTCTATGTCAAGCTTTTATGTGTTCATGTCCTAAACATAACATGTACACTGACAAAATGTGCGTTTCAACAACAAACTGACAGCAGGTGTAACCACCACTGCTGTGTGCCGTTCTGTACAGTATCAACAAGATCAACTTCCCACCTCCCATCGTCAGCACAGAGACCGGAAGTCTCGTACCATCCTCACGCCAAACACGGAACTGATGCGTGCACAGAAACTAGTGAGCCGGCAACCCTCTGGTTACCAGACTGGCCACTCTACAAACTGAGCTACATGCCTAGGCTAAGCCTGGTTATCCTGCAATCCCCTCTTCATCTCTCTTGTCATTTGTCATCCCTTTCTTATGTGCATCACAAGTGTGCACCTCCTGGCTCCCTCCGCCATCCACCTGTTCCTGTTCTACATGTTCTGTGTGTCTGACCTTGGTCAGGTTGTACTGAAACATATACCAGGATTCAGGATGCTGGTTCAATGGCAAATAAAGCATTCTGATTCATTCATAAATGGATGGTGGATGAATGGATGCACAGTTAGTAAAAAGATTCACCTAACCTTCTTAAGGTGGACAGCAGGTGGAGACAGAGACCACCCTCTGTTTTGCTCCATTTATTTTTATTGTGGTTCCTGAAAGCCTGCATTATTGTGACACAGTTCTATGTCTTGGTACCTTAATAGTCCAGAGCCTTGCTCTTAGATGAGATGTGGCATTAACTTGCAGCAGGTAACACTGACTATCAACAAGCACACAACATAAACAAATCTTACATTTACTCAATAAACTCTGAAAAGGAAGAAAGACACATTTTTTAAAAATCAGATGAATAAGATAACAAATTTTTTTACTTAGGCACAATTTGAACTTGATCATTTGTTTGTGATGCCTGACTAACAGCTTAGAGTCTTGACTTCAAATAGCTGTGGTGCATTATTTTTAGACATTGGCCTCATGAGAAATTAGCAAAGGGCCAGAGCGAAGCCCAAGGTGCTGCAGTGGCAGCTCTGTGTCATGCATTTTAAACGTGGTTGGAGGGAGGTGGATTGTAAAGGGAACAACAGAGCAAGGGAAAAGAAGTTTGTCAGAGTTCATTAAGTATCAAGGGAACATTGCTGGAACTGGCAGCGTAAGCCGCGCCGGGGCCCTGGTGCCATTAATCACGACTGACATGAAACCAGGGGCCGAGGGAGGAGGTGGGAGGAGGTGAAGGGAGGTGGGGGTGACTCTGCCAGAGACTCTGGTAGTGATTATAGAATGTGGTCCAGGCAAGTCAAGCCAGGGGTGTTAAGGGTAAACCCACCACTGCCAGGGCTACAAAGTTCAGCTAACCTCATACGCTGCAGGTAGACTGCGAGGAGACACATTTGACTCCAGGTTTTGAAAACATGACAGAGTAAAGGCAGAGGGAGGGGAGTATTTTAGCCTCAGAGGTAAAATGTAGAGGAGAGCAGATGCTAAATCTCTGTGCATTTCCCCTCGTGTCTCAGAGCTGAGCTTCTAGTTTAAATGCAAAAGAGAGAGAGCGTAACCGGGCGCCGCTCATATATCTCTGTCGACCTGCCTTATTTTCTCTCTGCACTCCCAGAAATCTTGTGCTAGCTCGCCACGCTGCTGCTGCCACCCTGGAAGAAGAAATAAATGGGAGAGAGAGAAGGGAGAAAAGAAAGAGGAGAGCTTGTGACTCGTGAAGTTGGAGGCCTCTGTTAAGTGCTGTGCTTGAAAGCCCGTCCAGCCTCATTAGCTGTCAGTTGTAACAATACTGAGCTGGCAGCGAGGACTGCTCCCAGTCTCGGTGCCATAAATCACAGGCTGACAGGTCCCAGACAGGGCTGGGAACCAGCACACATGCAGGACTTGCGTTTGGTTTCTTTGCTGCTTTCTTTTCTTTGAGCCCTTTTTCTTTTTCACAGCTCATTTTTTTCCCTCCTTTATCTCCCGTTCTCTCTCCCTCCTTATACATCACGCACTCTTACAACACACTGCTACATGTCAGCAGACAACACAGGACACATGTGCTCTTTGTCTTTTGCAGCCTTTTTTCATCTTATGTAAAAAGTGCATTTGGACAGAGGAGCCTTGGAAAAGCCTGTATAAGCTGCTCATTGCTTTGTTTTAGCATGTGTGTGTAATACGCTGTTATCAGCATAATTTAACATTAGGACAAAAGTGTTAATATAGAGAATGAATAGGATAAAGTTTGATTTTGTTATTTTAACATGTCCAAAAAGACTTTAGTGAGAATCCCTCAGCAACAGATAAAGAAAGTCTGAGTGATGTGGGTTTTTAACTGTCTCAGTCCTTTAAGACACAGATATCACACGCCATTAAATGAAATAATAAAGAAGAGATCAAAGTTCATTTTAAAAGTGCCAGTTCAGAACACAAGTCTTCTCAAAGCGCTGTATAAACAACAAGCCCAAATCAGGTATGACTTCAAATGCTCTGTCATAGGGGTGAAGATGTGTTGTGGAGCTGACCTTTGCTTCTGATCCTCAGAAACATTTAGAGATTCATATGCTTCATATTCAGGATCCTATGATTCAGCTCAATACAGAAATAAAACACACTGAACTGAACCCCTAGTCAGTGGTGTATATTTGCTTTTGTGGGGACCAGGATGGAACAGGGTGGGGGGTCGAGCGTGTGTCAAAACAGGACGTGCAGATTAAAGCTATCCGTCCTGTAATGCTGGTCTTGGCCCAGACCAGCCCGAAGTTACCATCACCAGGAAAATGCCCGATGGCCAGTCCAGCCCGGTCCAGTCCCAGCAGGTGCCACTGGCATAAGCGGCTAGGCGTGGGCCGAGAGGAACTCGCGCCGGTCGATCCAAACACGTACGCCTCCTTCCCCTGGACACCGGTCTGTCCACACACAGCAGCACAACACCTGGTCTGCTGGGCTGCACATATTGGTGGTGATTCAGCGCTATTTCTGCACCCTTGGATTGAATTACTGGTGGGGACAATTCAGTAATATCTGGGTATTGGTGGGGACACGTCACCGCTGTCCATGCCAAATCTACGCCCATGCCCCTAGTTATGGTTACAGTGTATTTTTAGTGATGCGCTCAATGAGAAACATTAGGATTGAGACTTTATCCTGTGAAAAGTGTCACTTTTTTTGCCGGATTAAAGCTTCAAAACCTTCAAAACTCTAAAAATTTCTTACATTTTCCTGTTGGCCACAAACGTTTTAAAAAATGATTGTTCACTAAACAAATCAGATTTTCAGGGGAAGGTGTGTCACCTCCTCAGCCTCTAGGACAGAATCCTTTCTTCACATTTTTCTCCTTCTCTCCTCAATTAAGTCACGCTGCGTTCACTGTACCTCGAAAGTAGGAAGTTTAAACCTAAAGGCTAGATATCTTACCCGCGCTGTTTGCCAATGGACCCGGACGCAAATATCCTTTTTCTAGGAGACATCAACCATGGTCCCGCCTTCCTCGCCTGTGATTGGCTGCAAGCGCTCTCCTGCGATTGGCTGAGGGGATTTCAAGCAAGCTCCCACCTTTCTCACATCTGATTGGCTAGAGGGACTTGACTATTTAGAAATAAATAAGGATAAGGTTGTTTAAGGTTTGGGTTTAAGGGTTAGGGTTAGGCTTGGGTTACAGTTAGGTTAGGGTTAGGGTTAGGTTAGGGTTAGGGTTAGGGTTAGTGTTTAAGGTTTGGGTTTAAGGGTTAGGGTTTGAGCGAGAAACCCTTAAACCCTAACCTAACCCTAACCCTAACCTAACTGTAACCCAAGCCTAACCCGAAATCATAATCAGCTTAAAAATCAGATGCGAGAAAAGTGGGAGCTTGCTTGAAATCCCCACAGCCAATCGAAGGAGAGCGCTTGCAGCCAATCACAGGCAAGGAAGGCAGGACCATGGTTTGCCTAAAAAAAAGTTATTCGCGACCCTGACGTAGCTACGGGGCAGCCATCTTACCACCGACAGCTGCCCCTTTCATAACATTGGTGTCAATGGTGCATGTACTATTAAATACCTCTAACTTGCTCAATTTTTAATGATTTTCAAACGGGTCGCTTTGTTATAAACATCAGAGACGTGGCTGTGAAATATATCGATGATGGTCGGGAAACTCATAAAATGTGAAAATATTCTATCTCAAGTCTATACATAATAAGGTTTCTAAGAAAGTAAACCGTTTGTAAATCTGTTCATTTTTCATCAAGTTACGAGTGTTTTTAGTTAAGTTGATCGCTCACCATCTGCTACCATAGAGAGCAGAACGTCAGCTGTCGGTGGTAAGATGGCTGCCGTGTATACGCTGTCGAACCCCAGATGATCCATCTAGCCATTATATATGGTTTAAACTACCCACTAAGTCACACTGCGTTCACTGTGTCTCGAAAGTAGGAAGTTTAAACTACCAACTGGCTGCAAAATAGAGAAAAATTCAAAGTATTTGTATCAAAACTATATTTTTGTACATGTTGAACCATTATTGTCTTTTTAAATTAGTGACTCGTTATCAAGAACTAGATGTGTGAATTTTGCATTAACAGCGTCCATTACTTCCATTAAAAACAGCATTCTTTAATGCTCAACTACAACGAAAGCAAGAAAAGAGTGATGTGAAGTTTTTACACAACCATGAAGTTGGAGGTTTGAGAGCAGGATTCAGTCCATAAAATACTCAGAGACGGGAAAGTGTTGGAAGATCCCTTTTCCATAGAAGCTGTGAGCAATTTCAACATTAATATTTTATAAATATAATTATTGGTGCATGTTCACATTAATGTGTTTGTTAATGGAAATAAAACCACTTCTAGCTCTGCCGAGACATCCCTCATATCAAACTGCTGGAGGAAGTTTGATCACGGTGTAAATGAACTGCTATTAAAGCAGCATTCTCATCATTACTGAAATTCACTGAGTCACTCTGGAAGCAATGGCTTATGGGATTTTTAAATAACTACTTTTCTAACTTCCTGTTGTGACTTGTCATGCTCAATGCTAGCATGTTTTTAAAAGCAGTCAAATAACCAAGAGAACAGATCAGAATATAACAAAGAACAAATCACTTAAAAAGGGACAAAAACAGAAGCAGCAGTAGAAAGGTTAAAGGTCATCGCTTAAATTAAAGTTTGTTTCCTCTTCATGTAGCAAAGAGAACAGAAAGTGAAAAATTCATGTTCTGTTGACTCAGTATCTGACTCAGAGGTTCTCCAGAGGGATAAACACCTGAAAGGATCTTCAAATTAAATTCCTTAGCTTTAGGGGGAAGACAGTTTAACATAATTACTTCTAATTTTATTCTGCAGAGAAAAAACCTGCAATGTTTCATTGGGATTAGTTTTAAGGAGTATAAAATATCCAAAAAAGACTTTCCAATTAAAGAAATTAAAAACTTGGAACTTTAGGAAATAGATTATGATTCAAACCCCAGGAAAACACATATTATCAGAAGCAACAAGTTCTTTTTATTTCTCACTGCCTTTGTAAAAGTCCTACAGATAAAACTATTATCATCTCTGCTTGTGGACATTTAGCACCTCATTGAAGACAAATAAAATAAGGATGAAAGTCAAAATGTCAAGAAAAACTCTCAATATTATTTCCAGACTAAAGTTGAAATATGATTTCTAAAGTCCACTGTATTTGTTCCCTTTTTTTAAATTGTAACCAGTGGTTATGAGTGTGTTTCTACTCAGTAAACTATAAATAAACAAGGCAGTTTATTGATCCATGGCGCAGAGCTTTAACACACTAGTTTCTCCATAGCAGAACTCAGAGAACTTTCTTCAATCTTTCACAATAAGAGTCTCAAACATACACATGCACCTCAAAACATCTGAAACCTATAAAGTAGTTTACATTCTCTGATATGAAAACACATTTCCATTACTCTATTAACATTTTAAAAAGTAGATTCCAGAGATTTTAAATCAAAACTATCACATGGAGGATTCAATTCCTCACATTTCACTGATCAAGTCCGCTGTTTGTTTTCAATCTCAACTCTACATTTAATGGATATCACCTTTAACTTTACACTGCAGGTTTATATTTGTAAACATGATCACACCCTGCTGTAACTTAAAGCCTCTTTTCCATGATTCATAGATTTAAATTCCACTTGTTCATTTCATAAAACTTGTGATTATATATTTACATGTATGAATGAATTACAGCCATTTTAACAAACTGACACAATAAATAAGACTGATAATGAGAAAAGCTAAGAGGAAACAACCTAACAGTTTAATAAAACATATTCATTTTCCGCAAGAATTGGATGATTTGAGGTAACAACTAAACAACAAAAAGCTTGAATGCATCCAAAGCGTGACTCCAAACAGGTGAGCGTCATCATGAATCTCAGGTCAGAGGAGGACACCGTTTGAGGGAGTGGAGCTGGAAGTTTCCCTGGACCGCTCCAAATGTAAATGCACGTCTGGATTACCATATTGAGGATGTTATGGTTTGTTTTCACCATGAAGCCGAGCAGGAGCTGCTTCAGCCGTCTGCCAGTGTCACTTATGGTGACACGTGATGATGTATGTGACACGCCTGGAGAGGAAGGAAGTAGAAGAAAGCAGGGCCCTGAGTCATTAATCACTGGTGTTTGGCATGGGAACACACACACACACACACACACACACACACACACACACACACACACACACACACACACACACACACACACACACACACATGGTTGGTGAGACTCTGGAGCTGAGCTGAAAGCTGGAATAAACTCAGCTGAACATTTAAACACACAATAAGTGAATGTATACAGTGTGTTTGAGTGTGTGCACGAACAGAGAGAGTGCACGCACAGCTGGACTTTCACTTCCACCTGCAGCAGAATCTAACAGACCTCAGCTGGAGCTCAGAGACACTCACAGAGCTCTGAAATATTAGTGACAGGTTCAGTTAATGAAGCAGTCATTTTATTTTACATTTAGTTTGATTTTGTTTCAGCTTTAAAAAAAAAGATTTACAGTAACTTCACTTTTTAAAGGGCACTCACACAAACACTTAACATTTTAACCATTGGCTGTACTTTCTAAAAAAATCATAATAATAATTTTTTTGTAAAGAATTTCAAGCTTTTTGTTAAAGTTTCACATTGAGGCTACAAATCTAAATATAGTGATCACATGGTCTCTTTCCCTATAAAGGGTTAAAGCTGCAAACACCTAAATTCAAAGGTGAAAGGTGACTGAAAACAATCAAAAGTTGACTCCATACAAGCAAGCTGCTTCCTGTTCGTTACGATTTCACCTGTTTTCATGTTTAATGTTTTGTTTTGATCTTTATACTTGAAGATGTTTTTTTAAATCACAGTTTGTTTTAAACGGTTTGTTGTGCTCCTCATCTGACTCAGCATTATAGAAGCTGTCTGATCATGTAACAGAATCTTTCTGTTAAATGTTGTAAAATGACCCTGATTAATGCCATAAGTTAAACCTGTTGGTTCAATAAATGTTTTTGTAATAAAGGAGTTTTTAAAATCTTTATGTGTCTTGGAAATGAGTCAAGTTATGCCAAAAACTTTTAGACTGCTGCAGATTGAAAATTCAGCCCATCTGTTGCTTCCTGTTGATATTAGTTGAAGCCCAACATGAATATGATTCACCCTCTAGACCACAAACACATCTTTTCCTCCCAGATTTTTATGTTTATTATCATCTGGAATGTTTACAAATTATTCTAAAGGCAGCTGAATTGTTATTTCCAACAGAAGAGACTCAGATCAAATTGTGGCATTACAGTCTCTCCCCACAAAATCTTCCTTCTGGGTGCCGGCATGCGTTTTTATCATGGTGAGAGGTATGACTGGATATGTATATGTGTGTGTGCATCCATGTGTGTGTGTGCATGTGGGTGGACAGGGTAATTGGTTCTGTGAAAGTGCCGGGGTCTGCTCAGGCCACATGATGCTGCAGTGTGTGTACAGTGTGGCGCAGAACTGAGCTGTGGGGGTGTGGGAAAGAGATCACAGTGGACTTCAGAGGGAAAATGAGGAAATTGCAGACAGATAGGCCTAATGGTTGTGCTGAGGGAAGAGGTTGTAGGGCCAACAGCTGCTGGCCATCCATCTGGACCAGCCTGGACGGGACCGCTCAGCAGTGGCGTGTTCACCTTCAGGGGAAAGTGCTGGGACTTTCCATCAGAGCTCTGCCAGGAAGAAGAAATCTAAGAATGTTATCAAGTTTGCTTAATAATCTCTGAAAAGACACATCTCTGACTTTTTTAAACAATGTTTATTAACCCTTTAAAGCCTAAAATGTCAGAAAACAACATTTAAAAAATCCAGTTTCTCTAAATTGAACTATTTATAACAGATAAACAACTTTATCAAATCAAGAACATCTTTATTAATCCCAGAGAGAAACTTGATGTTTAAATAAATCATTTAACTTTTTTTTTTTTTTGTTCTAGTTGTAGCAGGAAGGATCTTCTGTGTTGCAGCAGATCTGAAGGAACATTGACTGAAAACACTTGTTGAATTAAGATATCAGTTCAATGTTGGACTGCAGAGAGGATGTTTCTCAGTGACGTGTTCTAAATTCACAATCTGATTGTTGACAAGCACTGCTAAATACCTGATCTACTGCTTTTTCATTTTACGCTGCTCTTCAAATCTCTGTTTGCTCATATCATTTAAAATCCAGGCAGAGAGACACGAGTCAGAATCTGATCCTGCAGCCACGTCTCAGTGGAGCACTGATATTCTGACTGGATCCTCATCAGAGCTTCAAGCTCGTTCATCTTGTTCATGAGGGATCTCACGTTCTCCATCATGAATGATGGAAATGATGATTTAAACATCCCCTCCCTCTTCTCTGCGTTCTCATGAGAGACTCCAAGTAAAATCTCATTTTGGAATATTTGTTTGTAATAATGGAACAAATGTTTGAAGCATTTCTCCTTATTTGTAATTGTAAATGCAAATGCATTACACAAAACTCATGACCGGTTGAGGATTGGGACGTAGACTGACCGGTAAATCAAGAGCCTTGCTTCTGGCTCAGCTCCCTCTTCACCTCGACAAACTGAGGTACTTGAACTCCTCCACTTGAAGCAGGACCTCTCTCCCAACACAGAGTTGGCAAGACACCCCTTTCCAGTTGAGAACCATGGTCTCAGACTTGGAGGTGCTCATCCCAGCCGCTTCACACTCGGCTGTGAACCTCCAGAGCTGAAGGTCAGAGCCTGATGATGCTAGGAGGACCACATCATCTCCTGCCACCAAACTCAACACCCTCCACACCACGGCTGCACCTGAATCACCAGTGTTAAATAAACACTAGAGAGTGTGTATATATGAGTCCACTGGATTCATACTCTCTTTTTGCTGTCAATAAATGTTACGAACAGAACTGGTGACAATGGGCAGCCCTAGTCCAACCCTCTCTGGGAACAGGTCTGATGTACTGTTGGTTTCACTGCCCTGATCAGTGGTCTACAGTGATCCCTCGCTCTTTCGCGGTTCACCCTTCACAAACTCGCAGTTTTGTGGATTATTTTAATGCAACCTTGAATGCTTTTTTACAGTGCGTTGTGTTCTGCGTCCTGACCGTTGTCAGTTGATCTCCTCCGTTCAGCACCATTGCCTGAGTGTCGCGGAGTGCAGTGCATCCTGACTAAAATATTTATTCTGCCGTTCTGATGGTCCGGTAGTGTTTAACCAAGAGAGAAAAGTGTGAAAATGTAACGGCTGTCTGATAAAGTGTATAATGAGGGGTTTTACAGCCGTAAAACATCTGTAATAATTGTAAAAATATAACGCTGACTACTTTGTGGATTTTGCCTATTGCAGGTTATTCTTAGAACATAACTCTCGTGATCAATGAGGGACCACTGTATGGAGTTAAAAACAGGGAGATGTGGTCGGACTGGCCCAGATGGGGGAGAGCTGTTGCTTTAAAACCCTGCTTAATGTTAAACACGGTCAATCTGTTTTCACCTCTTGTGAAGGAATGGACATGCTGATATAATTTAGAGAGCACAGTTTTTAGATTTCCACTCCCCTGGCTTCAAACCTCTCAAGCCTCTTGCTGGGACGAGGGACATTTAAATTGGGGACATGATCTTGCAGCCACGTCTCAGTGAAACACACGATATTCAGGTTGGATCCTCATCAGAGCTTCGTACATCTCAGGTTGTTGATTATGACTGATGGAAGCGATGGTTTAAATGTTCTCTTCCTTTCTTTGCTTTGCTCCTACTTTACAACCATGTTTCCTCCTCTTTAACTTGATTTTGGGTTTTATTTGAACTTTTGTGATGTCAGTTAGCTGCTACCTCTTGTAAACAAGAGGTAAAGGGTCACCACAGCTGCTGAATAAGAGGTATTGATCCTTCACCTGTTACTTATTGATCCACCTGTTGACAAGAAAGCAAATACATGTGTTCCTTGAAATGCCTCCCTTATTTTTGTTCTACACACAGAAGTGTTGTTCAGTCCAGATAAACTGCAGAGGAATATTAGTTACAGTTGAGCAATGGGGGAAATATTGTCCTTTTTGTTCTAATCTCATCTGTGTGGAAGGGAAATGACAGATGAAAGCTTAAGTAGCTCTGGACAGCTGTTTGATTCATTCTGGATGTTGCATTGATTTTTGCTGCTGATGCTCAATCCTGGAGCTATAAAATAAATAGAAAAGCGGCTCAGCTACACGCCTCTGGTTTGTGTTGTTGATTTGTCAGAGCAGAGGGTGAAAGCTGATGAGGTGGATTTTTTCACAGCTCCCTTCTGTTCGCTGAGCCTCACCTCACCTCCTTCGGTCATGTGAACAAACAGACGCCTATTTCTCCTCTCGGCCAGCACGCACATGCACACGCAAGCATTTGCTATCATGCACCCACACACAAACCCATGCTGACTTCCACCCTCTAACCTCACTACGGTCTTACACAGCAGGCCTGCCATAAATCAATAGGCAGGATCATGTCTGCCAGTTAGACTAAACAAGAGCATTTGTGAGGATTTGCTCTCACCCATTAATCATCCTGACAGCTTGAAAAACACATTTCCCCTTTAATGACTGTATTTGGATAATCAGCTCAGTTTCCCTTCCCTCCCTCTCCCTGACTCCCCTCCTTTCTCCTCCCTGATTTCTTCTCTTTTTTTATTTTTTTGGGCCTTGAGTATGTTCATAAGTATGTGGGTATTTTACTATTACAGGGACAGGAGGGCCTGTGGAGGGGAGAGGGTTTCAAAGTTTCCAAAATGTTTCATAGAAAAAAAGAAAATATTCACTCTTAATGTGGGTTTTTTTCCCCTAACCTCCCTGAGCAAACCATGAGGCCTCTGTATAAATGTGAGCACGCGGTTACAGTCCTGCTAAATTAAAACACAGAGAAGTCGGTGTACACCAGGAGTCACAGGATGTGAAATTACAAAACCAGCTCCAGCAACTTAAAGCTAGGGAAGTTTTGGTTATTTTGAAGTGGACTACCTATTTCAGTGATCTCGAAAGAAAAACCAGTAATTGGACTAAAAAAAACAGCTCGAAAGAAGCCCCGCCCACTTGCAGCCACACAATGAAAGGTAGAAAGGCCATTTCATTCAGACAGATCAATGGTTGAGTATTTATGTACCTCGACACGTGCGTGCACGCGTGCACACGGCACGTCACTCCGGTCATTTAGCCGGGCATAAACTGTGCAGCTCGATTACATTGCAGGGTTCAATCATTCACAGTTCACAAATCATGTTCTCACACTGTAGGAGGGTCTGAGACCTGTCTGTCTGTCCCTGCTGTGCTTCTGATACGTTGGTCTGGAACTGCGAGCTGCTGCTGGACTGAAGCTGAACCCGGAAATGAGGGAACACTCGGTCCTGAATGACGTTCTTAACCAAAATAAATGTGTATCTTTGGCAAGCCTTGCCATTCTGTGAGGAGAAATGTTTAAAAATAAAAATAAATCCATCAGTAGCCGGGGAATGGATAACTTTTTTAGTAGAAATGAGCTGTGAGTCCTCCATGAATGGCTGAGACTGTAAACAGAGAAGGGTCTTCAGAAGAATAACAGATGTTGTGGAACTCAACCCATAGATCATAGTTTAGACCTGAAATATCATTTAACACATTTAGAAAACTTTGATACAGAGAAAAATAATCCACATATCTGCTTTAATACAGTCCCTTGTCTCCAGTCTTTAGATATGCTTTAATGTTTTGTCCACTTCTATCTGGACTGTTAATCTGTTCACTCACCCATCAGTCCTGACTCAGGTTAGTTTAGTGATGTTACCTGGTGGGAGGAGAAAAGCATGACTAAGGAGGCTAACCAATCCAACCAACAAAAGCAACCAATAGCCAATCAGAGGCAGAGTGGGCGGGGCTTCATGTCTTTGGCCTACTCTTGTTGATGGATGCTGTGACCAGACTAAATAGTTTTATATGTTTAGTGGACAGAGACACGGACATGGTAAATAAGTTACTGCACTTTATAAACAAGCACAAATAACTGCAGCTACTTTCAAGCTAATCTATATAAAAACAGCCAAAGTCACTCAAAATAAGCAGACTTCAGTAACTTGATGTTTAGAGCAGGTTGTTATTAGCCACATATTTTCCTTTTCCTTTCTGTCTTTAATAAAACACACTGCCTTTCCTATTTTACAGTAACACTCTGTAATGTTGAGTTCCTGTGATGGACTAGTGACCTGTCCAAGGTGTAAATGATGGATGGATGGATGGATGGATGGATGGATGGATGGATGGATGGATGGATGGTTTATCCAGTTTAAAGCCTCATTTTCATTCAATAAATGAATATAAGAAGTTGCTATAAGGGTCCAATCAGATCATTTCCAGCTCGACCTACAGTTACCTTGTTTGAACAATTCAAGACACAGATTATAAGATCTGACCAAAGGTCTTCTTTTCTTTTTTCTTCGTTTTGACATTTAATTAATGATAACTGACATAATCCTGCAGCCACAGATATGTGCACTGGTCTAGATACATTTCTCTTCCAGTTGAGATCTGTGAAATATCCAAACCTGTTTATCTAACATTTCCCGTGTTTAAGAATAAAACTCCTGTAACTGGAAGTGTGGGAGGAACTTGCCCAAACCAGCACTCGACCTGGAGCTCTGTGTGAGGTTGTGAAATGTCCTTTTTCAAAGACAGCGTTTCAGCTCGCCTGCAAGACGTGACTGAGGGAGCAGTTGAAACAGGCATGTAAAGAGTCAGTCAGTGGGTTTATGTGGGGAAATAAAGCAGAGATTGTGTGACAGGCCCTGATGAGGGATGTGTTCACGCCATCTGGGTTGCTTTAACACTGCGGTCACTGTTGGATGCCGAGGGCTCTGTATTGTGTCCTGATGTTAAACACAGAGGTGGTAGTCATGGAGTTGAGGTTAATGTTTTGTTCAGGAGACACAGAGAGAGGAAAAGACTGAGTAGCCTCCCTCTCTCTCTCTTAGTCCAATCTGTCATCGGCAGCGATGAGCAGGGTAGAGCTGGCGTCTAATTGAAGAGCAGCTCCACACCCTGTCGTCATTAATCACTGAGGCTGTCAGCCACTGCTCAGGACCTCACAGTGGCTCTCTGCAGCGTCTCTGCTCTGACGCACAGGGGGGGAAGTATAGTCCCTCCATCAGCATCACCACCTCCAGTGATACTGCTGCAGAACTCTGATTCAATCTGTCCTCAGCAATATGTCCCCACAACTCTTTACGGATGCATGTTAGTCCTAATTATTTGTTTCACATTAAAAGTTTTGTCAAAGATAAAATAATCAAATGTTGAAAGAAAAAAAGATATAGACGTTTCTAAAGAAATAATGGATGAAAGAATGAAAACTGCAAAAAATGACATGAACCTTTAAAGGACACTCACTGAAACGCCTTATTGGGGGGATTAACCCTTTGTTAAAAATTCTATGTTTGTAAAATATGTTTGTTAAATAAAAGTCAAAAATATTTTTTAATCATAAACCAAACTGATAAAGTTTTTTTTTTATAAGACTCAGTGGTTGGAAGTTTTAAGTTCCCTTGTATTCCAGTGAGTGGCTGTTAGGTACATGGGAGGTAAAACTTCAGTGTTTTTAGGGGCCATGGAAAAAAACATTTTTTTGTTTTTTGATGTATTCTATTGCATTTTAATTTATGTTAAGTATTTTTACTTTTAAACAACTACTTTTAAAATCATTTTTAAAATTACATGTTTAGGCTGCAAATCAAAATGAAAGCACACACTGCTGATCAATAAGGGTTAATTCTTTAATGTCAAACCAAAATAATTAAAATGAAACAATGAAAATGTTTCTTTTTTGCATATTTAAAATTAATTTGGGGTAATAAGTGTTATGTAACATAAGGTATTGATGTAAAAAAACCCAACATTAATAAGTAGAGTAAGATAATATTGGTATTTCTAACATCCTCACATGTTTTGAGAATTGTTTGAGTTTCATAGGTTTTAAAAATCATTGCAGCTTCATTGAGACGTGGACTAAAATGTACTTTGACCTGCAGGTCAAAGGTTAAGAATAAACTTGTATTGAAAAAATAAATGGACAAATAAAGCATAAAGCAGTTCAGTTTCAAATAAATCAAAGTCAACTTTAGTTTTTTTATTATGACATTTTGATAAAAGAACAAGGCTTAAAACTGACTCAGAAATGCTGGGAGATTTTAATATAAATATTTTAATAAATTGAAGAGTATTAGAGGGTTTGTTTCCTCTTTGTCATTTTATCTCCTTCAAAAACATTCTAAAAGCATTTTCATAACCTAATAGTAAACTGTTTCTTTTGTGTATTTTTTATGTCTTGATGTACTTTCATGTGTACTGTGGCTGCTGGAAATACTTTTGTGAAATTGTACTGATGATGTTACTTGTATGTGTGAGATACAGAATAAACTCTAATCTCACCTGCACATTGTTTTTGGTACGTTTTGTTGACTTATTTTTTATTTCTGACTAAACAAATTAAATCTATTAAAAGTAAGTAAATTGTAATTTTTCATCCTCATCATCACGTGGCTAAACTCTTTCATCGTGTCATGGTTTTTCTTTCTCAAATGTTTAACATTTCTTTACAACTCCCCTCCTTCAGATACACTCATACTATACAAGTAACTGGACCTCAAGTGTTTGGCAATAATAAATATTCAGTAACGTGTTCTGAGAAAAAAATTTTTAATGCTTCAAATCCTGAGCAGAAATGAAGCTAGCTGCCACAGACCAACAGTTTCCTGCCTCCCTGTGTCCTCTAGACGAAGGACTGAACAGACACACACAGCATACATGGAGTGTGTGGGTGTTGACTCAGCTGTGTGTATGTGTGTGTGTGTGGGGGGGGGGGGTAGATGGGGGAGATTGATGAGCTCCAGGATAAGAAGAATAGTGAGGCATTTGATGAACGAGTGTAAACTGGCAACAGTGGAAATGATTCCACCTCCCAGAGAAGATTGAAAGTTCTGCCC
The DNA here is from genome assembly GCA_006937965.1 of Callopanchax toddi. Lineage (NCBI taxonomy): Eukaryota > Metazoa > Chordata > Actinopteri > Cyprinodontiformes > Nothobranchiidae > Callopanchax > Callopanchax toddi. The sequence continues at coordinate 204,550 of SSNR01000408.1, read as the reverse complement.
TCTGAACGACCTCTGCTTTGAATCATCTTCACACTCGAGCCAAGGTAACCAGCTCTCTATCTACAGTTAGTGAACACACACATTTTAAACATCTAGGTTTAGATAACCCCACAGACCTGGAGGTGTGTGCCCCCTTACTTCACCTACACTTCACTAATCCATCTACAGGGGGCGGCAAAACCCTGTAGATTTACAGTGGTGCTGCTAACTAAAAATGTGTTGTAATGAAAAGGTGAGCAAATGCAGTCCAAACACCTGAATATGCTCCACCTGTTCTGTCTGCAACGCTTCATAAACTCCATCACGGAGATGCAGGAACTAAGCCCAGCTCTGAAGACGTCCTTGGTTTTGTTTTTCTCTAAGAGAAAAATGGGTGCAGCGCTCCAAAGAGCCACCCAGAGCTGTGATCAGGGCGCTGTAACCTTGCTGGTGTGGAGGGGGCTGGATGTGGTTGGGAGGGTCATCCATTTAGTTAATGGTCCTGTCAAGTGACACCTGTGCTCGCCTCTTCCCTGTCTGCAGTGCTAATGAACCGCACGAAGTAGAGGAGTCTGGGAGTCCGGGTCAATAGTGGCCTCAGAGACCTGAGCCTCAACACTGAGCCAGCTATGTCAGAGAAGTGGACACGTTATCTGCATCCAAACACTCAAATGGCACAAGACTTTCAGATAGACCAGCTGAGAAAACGGCTCCTCAGGAAATCTCAGTAAGAGAAGCTGCTCTCCTCAGGGGACGTGTCAGTGCTTTGATGAATATTTCTCTATTAACCACCTCCCATTGTCAGCGTTGGCCTTTGTGTTACAGGCCAATCCATCAGAGCGTGAGGAGATCCTGGGTCGACACCTCCCTCAGGTCATTATTGAAGTCCCAGTGACCCAGCAGCCTCTCCTCACTCACTTTGCTGAGGAGGCCATTTCCCACCCTCACAAACAAGCATCAGCAATTAAAAGCTGCACTCGCAACAACAAAAGCTATCAGGGTGATGGAAGGAGGAGGACTGAAAGTCCTCAGAGACTAAAGCTAACAGGACTAACGTGACCCGGGTTGCCCTCTTTGGGACAGCCCTGTCAAGTGATATAAGCCATGAAACATTACACATAGTCACATATAGCACAGCTGTAAGAGCCATAATGATAGATAGTCAGAGATAAGTGCAGCGCTGCAGTCTGGAGAGATTTACTGTGTCCTCTGAGGCATGTAGCAAAAGGCTACTTCATGGAGTGAAGCATAGCATTCAAAGAAGGAAAAAACAAGTCAAAATGCAATCATGGACCATTTATTTAACAAAATAAGACCTTTTCCTGTTGGTTGGATAGCACAGCCATCACTGATTTTATTCATCTCAGTTATCTTTAATCTCTGCACCATTTGCGTAGGTGACCCAAACTTGCTGATACCTTGTAAGCTTGAAAAAATAATACATCTTTGCGTATTTACAAATAGAAATAATAACATTGTTTTAAGATAATTCTCAAGGACATGCATTTCTCCAGAGTCTGAGTACGCAGACAAAGATTAGAAAAAGAAAAGAACAGCAAAGAGCAAAAGAGACTTAAAAAAGCTCTCCAGAATAAAATCCCACCATCCATCTATGTCACGGTGCAACCTTTTTATTTTTAGATGATATGATAGGCATGTTGTTTATTTAAATCAATCTTGAAATACTTAAGACAATTTACTTGGACAGGTAGACAATTTCCCCAGAGTTGATTTCCAAGGACTTGACTGAAAAATAAATACAGACTTTCATTTATGGTACAGAAATCTAGAAAACTAACAAATAAAAAAAAAAAGAAATCTAAAAACAAAAAACAAACCAAAAGAAAAAAAGACAGTTGTGACAATCCTGCAAGTTTTAAATCATTTTTAAGCTTCCTGTAATCCCTAAAGTCTGTTGGGTTTCTTTTGCGAGAGTAGTTTTGTTTTTGGAGCACCAGTCACAATCCTGAGGTGAACAGGTGGTATTTCTGGTGGGCAGGCCAGCAAGCAGGAAGTCCTGCACTGATGATGACCTCAGTCTCCTGAATCCATCATCAGGGCTGCTGTTGAGTCCAAGCTGCTCTGCTCTGGAGATGTCACTGATATCCGAGGGCTGAGGCTGAGCTGAGTCTCTGACTGTAGAGGGCGTACGGGGAGTAATACGCTGAGGAGGAGGGCAGGGCCGGCATGGGAAGTCCTGGGGCTCCGGGCAAGTGAGACTTACTGTAAGGGTGGTAGCGTGCCAGGCTTAATCCTGGAGAACCTCGGAGGGAAAATGAGCTGGGCAGGGCACCTGGGCTGTTGGGTGGGGGCAAATGAAGGTGGCATGAGGCCGTTGATGAAACCGCTGAAGGGTAGGCTGAGAGCAGCTTACTGTCCACCATCCCGGGAAGGGATGTGTGGGTACGTAGGTGAGCTAGTAGCTCCTCTGATGTGGCAAAACGCTTGTCACAGGGACCGCTGACTGATACCCAGTTACAGGCGTGGGACAGTGGCTCGTTGGGGACCATGAACCCATAGGTGTAGAGGGGGTGGGAAAGGGTGGGAGTGGTGCTGGACGACAAAGAGCCAGAGTGTAAAGAGTGGAGGTGGTGTGAGGGGTAAACCAGAGGGAAACCAGTCTTAACGCTGGTGGGGTCATGAACACACGTGGAGCAGTTACTGCCTCCCAGGTGAGGTGCGTTGGGGTAACTCAGACAATAAGGGTCCCGACATAAACCTTGCATCAGAGAAGGAGGCGAGGCTCCAGTCAGTGGGCTGGAGCTGGGGTGCTTTCCTGGAAGTCCTAGGCCCAAGCTGGACTTGGTAGGATCCAAACCGGGAACAAACTGCGAGGGATAGCCAGCGTAGGCCCCCACGATGGAGCCATGGTAGCCCATGGTAGCAGGGGGCAAGGGGAACACAGAGTGTCCTGGTTTAAAAGGTGAGACTGGAGCGATGTGTCCAGAGCTCAGACCAGACTGTGAAGAGGCCTGAGGGTCAGCCTTGCTCTCTGGTCGCGGGCTGCTGGCTGAGCTGGCGTTACTGGAGTTAGCACTGGCTCGTACCTGGCTGGAGTTTGCTAACTGAGCCCCGTCCATCCCCGACCTCAAAACATCAGAGTCCTTTTTACCAGAGCTGCTGCTGCTGTCTGAGCTGATTTGTTCTGAACTTCCAGGTTTGTTGTCCATGTGCGGAGCCTGGGAGTGTGCAGGCTGCGTGGACGGGGAATGGCTTTGTCTGTGAGGCTGGCTCTGAGTGTGCAGCGGAGGAGAGTTAGAGCTCGGTGATCGGGAATGGGAAGGAAAAGACGGACACGAAGCATTTCCTCCACTGGAGTTTCCATTTGGCACCCTGAAAGCAGCTTTTTCTGTCGACCCCTTTGTCACAACAACATCCTTACGACTGTCACCTGATGACTTGGAGTAAGGCTTGAAGCTGGACTTGTCATCCGAGGTCTGGTGTTGTTCTCCAGACTTGGACGACCGACTGGAGGACTCCTTATCTCCTAGACTACTGGAGGAGAGGGAGGCCAACTTGGAGGAGGAGGGAGGGTCGGGTTTGCCAATTTGAGAACAAGTCTGGGCCAGCAGAGCCAAAGGACTCTTCTTGGCATCCAGCTGAGAAAAACAAAAAGGACAAACTGTGAACTTTACTGGCTTTACTCAGTTTTAATATTGACTCAATAAAATACTGTAGCTGTTGGGCAAAAACATCATCTCCAAAAATGCAACTTTTCAGAAAATTTGAAAAAAAAATGTCCCTTTTAGATTAAAAGAAACCCTGGATAGTCACAGCTTTGTTTACATACATAAAGATGTGAAAGATGCGCAGTAGAGATGATTTATGTAAACACATGAAAGTGATGAGATACTAAGTTTTAGCCCAAACTGAATTATGAACAATATTTTTTTATAATATTCACCTCCTTTCTTAGCTCTTTAATAAAGAAAGTTCATTTTAAAGTAATCATTTATTTAAAATCAGTTTATTAAAAACATTTATAAACTACAAACTGCAGCGCGTAAAAACCGTCCCAGGAGATTTTTGTTTTTACTGGAAAAACATACAGAAACATCACACATATAGACATCTAAAGGCCATCTAAAGACCTGATTATTATACAGAAGTAAAATACACAAAAAAATTCATAAATACATTAAAAACACTGACTTTAAGATTTTTTCTGTTTTTTTTTTTTTTTTGTAGGTTAAATAGTAAACAACTCACTTCAATGCTCACGGGCGCGGACGTGAGGGGCTGGAGGTACTCCGGGTGAAGCAAGTGGCCGCTGTGGGCGGTCAGCATCTTTACGATCCGGATGGGAAGTCTTCTGGCCTGGCGCGACGGGTCGGAGGGAGGAGAGGACGTGGGTGAGGACGCGGCTCCTCTTCGCGGTGGATCACCGCTGCGCTCCGGGGACTGGCTGCGTAAAAGCGCTTCAGCTCCACCGGGGAGATCTCTCATCTGGATCTGGGCTTGATCGGAACCGAGGACATGTAAGGAGCTGTCACCGGGTCGAGTGTTATTTCTCTGCCCACTTCATGATGATAAACTCAATAAAAAGAGAATGCGGTAATCCAAAATGGCAGTGCGCAAAGCGCGTCCTCCCGAGTCGGAATCAAGCTGTTTTATAGAACAAATAGCCCAAATGTCATCCTTCAGGAGTACCCGCTAAATGAGTAAATATTCCTTCATCCAGTGCAGGAAAAGAGGCGTAGAAAACAGCAGAAGTAGTCGCTGATCATCGAAGCAGAGACCTGCAGAGCTGATGTGCCACCGTCCTGCGCGCAGCGTGCCGCTCGTCCTCCTTCTGCAGCAGCCTCACTCTCTCACTCCCTCCACAGACCCAAGATGTGAGGGAGGGACTTCAAAGCAGGCCGCCGCCATCCAATCACAAGAGCCCACATTCAAAGGCAGCGGAGGGAGGTGAAGGGGGCGTGGCTCTCCTGGCCTCACCCTCATACTCAGGCTGTAGCTGAAATGTGTGCCACTGACCTCCATAATCCACATGCAAACTGAACATAAAGAAGGAATATCACGAAACGTCCCACAGGACAAAAAGAAAAGAGGACACTGGGTAATTTGATGCATCATGTGACAAAAGACAAACATCTTTTGAAGACATGCCTCTTTCACTGAGACTCTTCTCGCACACATCTAGTAAAACGGTGTCTTTTTATATAAAATACCTCACTGTCTTTAAGATTTCTGGTGTACAAATATTACATTAGATAAAATGGCAAGGTTATGAGCTTAATTTAATGACATGATTCAACAGTCAAACAAAAGGATGTTTAGAGATACTTTTAAAATTTAAACTTAAAACATGCTCAAACATGATTACTCCTCTAGTTTTATACAGTATATGGGGTTATTAGAAGGAAATGACACAGGAGTCTCTCTGATTTAAAACGCACAGACTTCATTTCAATTGAGGCTAAATAAAAAGTTGAGCCCCACCCTCTTTAACTTGCTTGAAATAATAACTTACATATTTTTTGTTTTTTACCAGCACTTTTTATTGGCTAATATTAAAATTACAACAATATAAAAATCTGTTTCATTTTATTATGTCATTATTTAGCAATAAAATTGGCCCTTTCCACCGGTAGATCCTCCACCAGAGGGCAGTAGACATGCATAGGACTGGTTATAGCAGGTTTTTGATGAAAGTACTAATACTAATACTCCATCTGGTTGCTTTAAAGCCAGAAGTGGTTTGATGTGAATTTGCAACAACAGCCTAGAAGGGTTAAACAGGTTCCTCTGTAATCCAGGACACATTGTTGGTGAATGTTTTAAGTAGTTTCTGATAAAAACAACCTTTCTTCCGAGGCTTTAGGGTGAAAAGTGTTTGACTTTTCAGAGGCCTTATCAGACTGTACAGCCTCAGCTTGCTCTGTGATTATAAAGGCTGCTGCCATTTATCTGCAGCTGAGTGGAAAAGCAGCATAAGTAGGATGAAGTCACTTCAGCTTCACTCAACAACATCACTGTTTGACCTGTCATCATTAGGCTTAGTCGTCACTCATCACCCACGCACTGCCGCTCATGCTTCAATGACCTGCCGGGATCCAAGTGTATGTAAGCTCAAACGTGCACGCCGCTGCTCCAAAGTGTGGTACAGTCTTCTTTTGAATCTGTCTGTTTGTTTAAAGCGGTCTGTCGCCACCTCGGGCCGAGGCGCATACACAAGTGACGCACAACAAATCTTTTTCTCACAGTGAGATTTTAAGGTGAGGCTAAGACCTTAAAGAGGATTACAAACTTCTTTTCTCCAATGCAGATTAAGTTTGGATTCTTCCGATTGTGCTTCCAAACAACGGTGAGAGGGTAAAGTCACTGCAGCGTAGGTGGGGTTGCATAAGGAAGGGGGCGTTTAAAAGGAGACCAAAGAGGAGGGCGATGGGAAAAACCAGACAAAAGCAGCAAGAGAATGAAACAAGGGAGGGCTCAAACAACAAGGAGCAGCTCCTTTCATGTGTCCCCTTGATGTAGGTTGGTAACAGCTGTTTTGGCATGTCGATGACTGATGGCTGTTTCCTGTTGTGGATATTTTAAAGGGACAGCTTTTCAGTTTAAGAGCTTTCTCAGCATGCCCACGTCCCACTGGCCCTAGAGGCATTTCCATGCCTTTCTATGGCTGTGTCGAAGCTGGAACAGAAACCAAATAAAACCCCCAGGATGGGGCTGATGGGAGCTGAGGAGGAGCGGACATGCCCCTACGGTCCTGTGATTTACAGAGCCGCTGAGGCCTGTAATGGATGCCATAGCTCTGTGGCGAGCTCTAATTCATCCCTGTGCTGAAAAGCTGCCGTTCTCCCCACTCCAGAGTAAATATATAATGCCTGACATTAGGCAGCTGGATTTTTTGGTCCTCGTGTGCTCGTTTGTCTTTGCTCCGTGTTTGGAAGTACTGAGGTGTTTTGTGACTCACAGGAGGATTAGGGTTGTGTAGACGCTCTATGTGATTGTTTAATGAGGGGCTGACATTGATGTGAGCTCATAAGAGTCTTGTTTCTTTTATTTTCATCTTTTCAAGTTATTATATTTCAACAGGCCTTCACGGGTGTCAGGCAGACTTTGACATGGCCTGGCTGCCTATGGTACTGTACAAAGAGGAGAAAGAGATGATAAAAGCAGCAAAGAGGCAGAGGGGGGAAAACGAGTGTAAATAACTCCTATTTAATTATCTGTGACTGACTTATGGGGTGTGTGGAATGGGAACAGAGGCCTGAGGCTGGGGCTCTGCTCTACCACTTGCGTTTGCTCCAGCAGTAATAAAAACCAAGAGAAAAAAACCGTGGATTAAGACAGTTTCATGGGGTGTAGCAGACATGGCATTTAGACCTGAACACTTAAAAAGAGCCTCACAGGCAACATTCCAGGCAGGACAGAATGTTGAAACAAGGATTTCCTTGAGCTGAAAGGTCCACAAACAATGTCTGCACAGTGCGCTTAATGCATTCACGTTTCCTCATTTGTCTTTCTGCGGTTGCCTCTCCCTCTATCTTTGACATACACATACTAATCCTTTCACAGTTGAGTGTGTGTGCACTCAAACGTGAAAACGTATTCTGTGCTCATAAACATAAACAGACAGGCCGTACTGTACACGATAGCATCTTAAAAGTGTGTGTGTGTGTGTGTGTCCTGTTTTAGGGAGCACCATCTATCTGACTGGCGGCTGCATGGTGAATCTGCATGTCAGAGTCAGAGCTGACAGCCTTATCGCTCCAGTTTAGGTGGGAGATTGTCTCTCTTGTCAGCTCATCACGTCTCACAAGCTAACGCTCTTATCCACTCTGCCTACCTGCCGTCTATCTGTCTGCATTATAATCACGCAGGGATAATAGGCACTCCCATCCCCCGTCTTTGCAGATTGGCACTTTTATTTCCGAATCCAACACCTTGCAGAGTTCTGCCTTGATGTTCTCGCTACACCTGAAATGCATTTGCACAGGGGCACGTAGGCTGCACACCGCCCACAGCCACGCTCAAGTCCTCGCTGCAGAAAACAAAGCTGCTATTGTCCTCCATGTAGAGAAGTTATCAGCAGCACAGAGAGGAAGGCTGGCCTACGCTGCCAGACAGTGTCTGTATCAAACCAGATCATCCAGCATTGTTGTGTGGAATTTCAGATGGCATCAAAAGATGTTTCTCTTTTTTTCAACGGTCAAATGTCGAAGGAGGTTGTTTCAAAGGCAGAACAATCAGGGTATTCATAAGCTGGACTTGTGACAGATCTAGTGAAAGCAACAACAGGAAAGGAAAGCAGCCAGTTTCATTTATAATAATAATTTATCTATTATTGTCCCCTTAAGGAAATCCTTTGTCTGTGTTTGAGTCATCTCTGAGGAGCAGAGTTTCCATTAACCTGGGGTTCAGAAAGTCTGTCTGAATCAGGTATCTGATCAGCAGATGATCGACCTTAACTGCTGAGTCATGGTTGTCCTTTAAAAAACAACAATTTAGAGATTATAACAGATGGTTTTACTTCCTCTACAACCAATAGTGTCTTCCACCATGTCTTCATCATCTAACCTTTGTTTGGGGCATCTTGTTGCTAAGGACATGCTTTCTGTCTTAAAGCATTTTTCTCATCATATAAAAACCCAAACAGGATGTACTTAGCTTATTCCGTTCAATCGTAGCGACACCGATCCATCAGAGAGCATATCTTTAGAACATGGCAGACCTCGCTCAAGTTCAAGATGAGGATGATGAGAGGCGGTGTGGGCGGGGCTCAGCAGTAAATGTCAATCAGCAGCAGCCGCACTGAAGGCGAGCCATGTAATCATCCACGACTTTGATATGACAAGGAGTGGTGTTTCTCAGTTAAAGCACATGAATGAGAAAGTAAATCAGCTCCTCAGAGACTCGCCACATCAAACAGGCGGTTATTGAAGCGACCCGCCCATGTCAATAATCTGGCTGCCTGTGCGTGCCAACCCTGGGTCACAGCGAGAGCAGGAAAATAACTGCAACAGACAATATTAAACTCAGGAAATATGACAAATTCATCCTACAAGGATAGTCTGGAAAATCCAACGAGTGTTGAGTTTTTCTGCCCTTTTTGGTCGGCCTAAAGGTGATCTAGCTGAGGGAAGGATTGACGTTTTGGGGTTTTGTTTTGGAAAAAAGCAAAAGTTTGAGATCAGACAGTAATGGAAAAAAGCATTCCAGAAACAGACCTGGCGAGGCCAAAATATTTTTCTCATCTGGGTCCTTGTGGAGACAAAGCACCACGCTTGTTCGTGGCAGTAACTCACAGGCTAAGATGAATACATGAATGTAAAGCAGCGTCATACATCACCCCACCTTCCTCCTGCAAAGTGCTCCGTGTGAGCCCTGCAAAGTCACACACAGCCTTTGTTGTGCGACCGTGTATTCTGGTTTCAAACTGTGCATCGAGGGCTACGGGCCAAGCTGACACTTATGAAATATTTCCCTTGCTGACCTTAGCTACTGCCTCAGCTGTGGAGATTAATCCTCTGTCGGCAGAAACTGGGAACACACTGCAACAGCAGTCCTGCACACCTACACACACACACACACTCTCTCTCACACACACACATGCGCCATCTTGGCGACCGTAAGAAACAAAGCAGTAGCAACAACTCTGTTTCTTAACAGTAATTATTACAGCTTCTGTTGATTTATTTCAGCTACACTTGATAGCGTGCCAGTAGAGGAGGAGGACTGTGCAGGAAACCACAATCAGACGCCAACGGAGCAAGGACGTGAAATCACAGCAAATATAGGAAAGTTGTTGGCTGTAGAAGAGCTTTCAGTAAATATAACAGGTACAAGATGCTCATGAGAGGATGGAAGTCAGGTGAGTGTGGGTTTGGTGATAAGAGAACCGTAAAGCTTCTGAAAAAGATAAAAATAAAAAACTGGGTTTTTACAATCAGTGTGGAAAAGAAATGAAAAAAAAAACACCTGCACAAATCATCAGGGCCTACCTGGAGCAGTCACACAGCCTCAGACTTCAAATGTTCAAACTACAGAAGCCCCAAAGGGACAAAAATCTACCGTCAGTCAAACAGTCAGGACTTCTGTCTATGGACTTTATTTCTTAAATGGTAAAAGTCTCACATTCGTATCATTTATTTATTAAAATGTCAGAAAATGTTTGAGAAATAGAAATGAAAGAATAATATATTTGACCTTATTATTTCTCTGTTCTGCACAAAATCTTAAATATTATGGTTGTTCAAATACTGCTACTATTACTACTACTACTATTACTACTTCTACTATTACTACTACTACTCCTATCACAAATACTACTACTAATTGTAATACTACTACAATTACTGCTACTACAACAATTACTACTTCTATTACTATTACTACTATTGCTATGAATATTACTACAACTACTATTAGTACAACTGCTACAACTATTGTTACTACTACTATCGTACTATTTCTACTACTATACTATTATGACTACTATACTATTACTACTACTGTTAATACTACCACTATTATTGATTTGACAACTCCTATTACTAATACTAATAATAATGAATGAATGAATTTTGATCTTTGTATAAAGCTTAATTGCTATTAAAAGAATAAAGAGAAACCAGAAAACATCAACATACAGTATTACGTAAAAAGTATCTCATTTACTGTTACCTCTCAGAGTACTAGATGAGAGAACCGGCTGAATATTCAGTCCTATGCAAACATTCCTCAGTCAGTAGTTTACTACCTCCATCTTAAACAGGTCATATTTATAATATCTTCTAGAAAGGTGAAATAGTGATGATAACAGTGATAGTACTTTGTTCTGTATGAGTCTATTTGTCCTATGATTAAATCATTTGGAGTTCAAAGGTCATCTCTGGTTGTAGATGTTTTAGCTTTTCCTTTGAATTCAGAAAAATATTCATAACTTACCAAAATCTAAAAAGTGCATTGTGTTAATTTCACATAAAACAGAAAAGAGATTCCAATGGTTGTGTCTCCTTGTGACCGAGCAGCATCGTTTCTTCACCCGCCCTCTCCTTCTGGACGTTGACCAGCTCTCTGTCCAGCTCTGTTCTTTATTTCAGCCACAGAGGACTTGGACAAACGTAGTCTCCTTTGTAAAAGGTCATTTGGATGCCGGGACTGAGAGCAAGCTGCTCTTGCTGTTCCTGCCAGAGTTTTGCACTATGGTGCATCGTAAATTACTCAAGACAGTGAACAACAACAGGGTGTGTGTATGGGGGTAGGGGGGTGGGGAGAAAAGGGGGAGGAAAATGGGAGAGGAAGAAGAAGGGGTGAAAGATTAAGTACGGTTTTCTTTTTGGTCCTTGGTGATGAATGGGTTTGTGAACAAGGCAGAAAATACATCATATCACCTTTAATGGGTACACATTTCTGCAGCCGTAACTCAGTGTTTATAAAGAGGTGGGGGGGGGGGGGTGATATACAGCATCGTATATTCCTCTCAGCGACACGTTTACGAGCCCCCTCCCGCAGTAAAAAGGCATTGATTGCTATTTCAAAGCTCTACGTCAGAGTCAGTGAGTGTTGAGTACCTCCAGCTGCCAGAGCCTTTAACAGACTGGGCCCAGAGTGGACGAGAGCTGTGTGTTCCTTCATTCATCGACCTTCAGCTACACAAATGGTATTTATGGCTTTAGTTTGACTAAAATATAAAATAAAATAACATTAGTGATATAACAAATAATAATTATTACAACAACATCAACAAAAACTAAGGTCGCAAAACAAACTTCTCAGATATTTTCAAAACAAAACCCCCAAAATAGTGAAGAACCAAGGGAATGCTCACTAGTTTTTTATTTTATTTTTTATGATCAAGAAAACAAAACATTTAAACAAAAAATAACCTAAATAAATATTAATAATAGTAATCAATATTACTCAATTTAAATATCCCAAAACAAACAAACATACAGGATCAGCAGAGCATCCAACAAACAAGCTAAACACCTCAGAGATCTTTGAGCCGTGTATCCGTTCCTTCTCATTCAGGTTTGTAAATTTGTTCTATGTATTTAAGCTTTTTAATATTTTAACTTAGTTTTAATTCATCACTGATGTTTCATTGCCTCACCTCTGACCGTCAGGTCTCACTGGAGGCTGTTAAAAGAGAAAATCTCCTCTAAAGTCAGACATTTTTTCTCTGTTTTCAAACATTTTTAAATATTCAGGTAACTGTTGACATTTTGCTTTATGCGTAATTTGCGATGTTATCAAATCAACCAAATCCTGACATTTTAATGGGTTATAATAAACATTGCATTTAATGCTTCTCTAAATACAGTTTTATTAATGATTCTTATGACTCAATCACAAAAGATGACATGTTATCGGGCCTGACAGATGAAAAGGAACTTCTCTGGTTTGACAAAGAATATTAAACATGTTTGAGAAATACATGAAAAAGCACAGTTAGACCATATACCCTGCTGGAGGGTCAGAATGTGTTTCAGGTGATCCTTACGTCACTGAAAGTGGCACTTTTTCCTCAAAAGTCCTGTTTTCAGCATTTCCTCTGGTTGGTTTCAGACACTCTTTAATGTTTCTAACAACTTTAGACTTGTTGTGTTGGGAGTTTTTTCTGTGTTTTTAGGCAGTGTTACACACAAAGCTGCTAACATATTGTTTTATAGAAGAGTAAAAAACCTTGTATCCCCAAAAATGCAACTTTTTATTTGTTTTATTATTATAAAACCAAAGATTGTCACAAGTTAACAAGCTTTTCTTGACACTATTCTATGAAAAGTTACCCATACAACCACAGACTGATGTGGAAGAGGACCAATAGAGCTGGTTCATGTCAAAATATGAAAAAGATGTAAATCTGAGGTTTTAGTCTGACAGTGATTATCTATTAACACTTATTAACACAAGCCTGGCTCAACTTTTAAAAGTCAGTCTTGTGTTTCATAGAGTTCCCTCTGTTTGCTGCAGGCTGAGGACTGTTCTCTCTCTTTTATGGAAATGGTTTGTTTTATAGATTATTTATGTGAATAGCTTAAATTATAAAATAAATGTCATGCAGGTTGAACTTGCAGGTCAATGAAAAGTTGTGTGAGAGTCCAGAGGGGTGTGGTGGGAGTGACGGCCTAGGACTGGACCTATGACATTCATGTGATGTCATTTAAAAATATTAAAGTTGGCACAAGGAGTTTTAGTGTTTTAGGATAACCTTTATGGTGCGTTCATCTGTGTTTGAACAATTGAAGCAAATGCCTCTCATTCATTCAGTCACACGAAACAAAGTTGATCTGCTTTCATTTTTAATTAAAGAATGATTATACCTTGCAGGCTGTTTTGATTATGACTTTAATATCTTCAACAGCTGACAAAACAAACAATAATAAAATCATAGGACCTCCCTTTGAGTTCCTGAGTTGAGTCCTACACAGCTGTCAGTCAAGGCTTTTCTTACTGAGAACCTGTTTACAAAGGTAAGAAACATGTTATTTAATTTAATTGAGGTCCATAATTCAGCACTAGAGATTAAATTATCAAACCATAAGTGACTCAAATGTCCCTCCCATATTTATGACTGTGTAACTCAGTCAGTCTGACAGATATGAAGCTGGAACTTGGTGAGCTATAAGAGCCAGTCAACATAAAGTCTGAGAACTGATCACATCAGATTATAAAGAATGTTTTCTTTTCTTCAGATTTGACCAAAACTCAGGTATGAATGGTGACAGGTGACGTCCAGTCCTTACAGGATGACACGTTTTTATTTATTAGTTACTTTTAACCTGATCAGACCTTTTTTGGATGCTAGAATCCAGAAATATTAGAAAAAATAACAGGATGAACTGCTAAAGACAGCTTGAACAAAATGTCTTTGGAAGCAAAATATTAGGAGATAAAAAATAAACATTTTGATTAGTAGTATCCTATGCAACTGCTTTCTTTATCTCTAGAGATCCTGCACCTTCGTCTCGTCTCATCTCGTCTTCTTCTGCTTATCCAGGTCCGGGTCGCGGGGGCAGCATCCCAATTAGGGAGTCCCAGACGGTCTTCTCCCCAGCCACTTCTACCAGCTCCTCCAGCAGGATCCCAAGGCGCTCCAGGGCCAAACCAGAGATATATTTTCTCCAGCGTGTCCTGGGTCGACCCGGGGGCCTCCTGCCGGCAGGACATGCCTGAAACACCTCCCTGGGGAGGCGTCCAGGGGGCATCCTAACAAGATGCCCGAACCATCTCAACTGGCTCCTTTCGATATGGAGGAGCAGCGGTTCTACTCCGAGTCTCTCCCGGATGTCCGAGCTCCTCACCCTATCCCTAAGGGTGGCCGGGCTCAGCCTTAGGGATAGATCCTGCACCTTGTTTTTAAAAATTGTTTCCAGGGAAATAATGAGTCTTTTATAATATGCAGATGAAATGGCCCTGGTGGCTGCAGTATCAAGGCCCTATAGCACAGTAACTAGTGGATGACCTGGTCACAACTTTCAGTGAAAAATCACTTGACCTGAATATATCAAAGACAAAGGAGTTGAGCTGTGTGAGTGGAGACAGAGCAGACATCTGAGCTCTTTAAGTAAGTAAGTAAGTAGGCAAAACTTTATTTATATAGCGCCTGTCAAGATAAAAATCACAAAGCGCTTAGAACATATTTGAAAAATAAATGAGTAAGAATTGAATAAACATGACAAATAAACATGATAACCTTTGGTTATTCAGGGAGAGCAGGTTGAACAGGTGGAGAGTTTTAAATATTTGGGGACAGATAAGACATTCGTCTGTCCTTCCAGACGCACTCAGATTCAGCGTACAAGAAAGCACTCCAGCACCTCTACTCAGGAAATTAAGGGATTTTAACGTCAGGGGACACATTTTATTCATGGTCTACTGGTCACTCAGAATCCATTTTAACATTAATATCACATCTTGGTATAACTTTCTCAACTGTAAGCAAAAAAACAAACTTCCACTTGGCTCACCACAAACACCACCTGTATGAGCGCTCTGTGACCAGGAAAGCCACCCTGACCACAGAGAAACCATCTCATCCCCTCAATCATTCACTCAGCCTTCTCCCATCAGGCAGGAGATACAAAGTCCCACTGGCCAAACAAGCTGTATATAAGAAATCATTTATTCCAACAGCAATCACAGCCCTTAACAGTCGAGGAATTCCAACAATCCAGAAATGATTTGATTGTTTTTTAGTTTATTTTTTAGGTAGGTATACATGGTCTTACAGTAATGGTCTTTTTATTGTTTTATGATGATGTTGAACCCTGTTGAAAGACACATTTCTGTAACCGTTTTGGTGTCAGACAAAGAAAGGTTCTATTTATTCTATTCTTTTCTTTCAGTTTTCCTTCACCTCCTTTTGTTTCTTTACAACAAAAATCTAAACACTTTGAATCTCGTTGACCCGCCTGTTTCCAAAGGAATCACTTATATTTGCATAAAATAGATACTATGTCACTACTTTTTCTATACGGAGACATCCTTCTTCTAAGATCACTCCTTTATATGAAGGCTGTTTGACAGATTAGCAGGATTTTCCTCCTCATAAAATGAGGACTAACATCTGTGTGTAAATTTTCTAAATGATGAACTTTTTCTTGTTTTCATTCTTTCTCTTTCCTGGATCAGAGTCCCCCCTCAGGCCAACTCATCACTGTAGGCAGAGGTTACAGGAATACATCACCTCTTTAATTCCTTGAATTATTTTCTCAGCACTGTGTTTTTACCAGTTTTGCTTTAAGGCGTTGCTTTCTTTGATGAGCCAGCCAGTCCAACTTGTCATGCCATTTGCTGTAAGACTGACAACAATAAATTACAGTTGCTTATGATCAGTTGTCATGTTGGCATGCCACAAAACATCTCTGTCACTTTTAATTGGAAAAAATTGACTTGTAGCAGGTAAATTACACGGGTCAGTTCTCACGCTGTCATGGCTGTCAGTGCTTGTTTGTGGCTGTTTGACAGTTTCTGCAGTAGCAGCATCCTGCTTTTAGGTGTCAATAGTCGTTTTATTGCCCTCATAAACAAGTCAGTAAATCTTTTGTGTAGACATGTATTAATCTTACTTTTGTTGACACGCTGTGATCTCTGGAATCTCTGTGTTGAAACTGCCAGTGGGCTGGAAAAAGACCCAAGGGTTTGACAATCGCGTCATAAAAATATGAAAATTCCAAATAATGTGTTAACTTTCCTTTGTGCATCCTTTATAATTTCTTTGATGTGCTTCCTGGTTTAAGCCCCACCTCCCTGCGGATCATTCTGGATATTTGATTTGATGTTAGTTACCTCAGTCTGTGGTAACTTGTTTGTTTTGTAACTTTTATAAAACATTTCTGGCCTGCCAAATCTATTAACAGGATAATATTTTATAGCTTGTTTTACTTAAACATGTACAAAAATCAGTGTGCGATTTGTGAAAAAAGCAGAGGGGGGATTTTATTTTTTAATCCGTTTTTATGAGTTCTTCTCGGAGGAGGGGGGTTAAAACACTGCAGCGTGTGTGTGTTGCCGTGTGAGCGCTAGCAGCGCCCCCTTATGGGAAGTGCAAATTAAAGCAAGCCACACTGATAACAGTCTCAGAGACCAGCCTGAACGGCCAAAATGTACCATCGGCCCACTGGCCTAATGTCCGGTATGCTGGGTGGCCAGTCCAGCCGTGGCCGTTCCCTATTAGTACTGCTGTCTAATTCTCTTTGGACGACTAACTAGTGCACTGGAATATTACTTTATCAGACTAGAGGGAGGAACAAAGAATCACATACAACAAGGATAAAAGACGAAATGAGGGGAGTGGGGAAAAAACAGAAATAAACAAAACAAATGACTAGAGAGGGAGACATTAAAAGCACGCGGAAGGGAGGGGGGATTAATCCCCACCCCCACTCCCCCACCAAATTGCACCCTGACAGTAATACCATCACCACTTGGTGATATGAACATGTAGTTTTTGAGGTGTAATGGTGTAATCCATGGGTGTAGATTTGGCATGACGCGTCCCCACCAATACCCAGCGATCGCTGAATAGTCCCCACCAATAATTCGATCCAAGGGTGAAGAAATAGCGCTGCATCCCCACCAATAATACATCCAGCCCAGCAGCCTGAGGTGCTGTGCTGCTGTGCGTGTCCAGGTGAAGGAGGCGTTTCTGATCAACCGGCGTGAGCCCCTCTGGAATGCACGCTGTGGTCCGTGCTTCCAGAATCCAGACATGCCCCCTCCCTCTGGACAGAGGCAAACCACTCACACCAACGACATCTGCTCTGGGTCTGGATCTATGATGTGGACCAGGTTGGACTGGTCGGGCATTTTGCCGGTAATTGTAACTTTGGGCCGGTTGCATAGCTGTTTAGGTGCTTTCTTGACACCCTTCCCCCCATCCTGGTCCCCGCCGATGTCAAGAGCATATCTACACCAATGGTGAAAACAAATTTAACTCAGAAGTTCCTTTTTGACACTTTGGGAATGTAGTTGAGGATGTAAGTTTTCACACTTAAACACTGTTCCAAAGGAAACTAGTGACCAAAGACTAATAATAATATAATCAGGGGTGCACGTGGTGCGCACTGAGCACAAAAGCTAATGCGAGCATTTTGACACTACGTTCCTGCCTACCGGAGTTTTGTCTACCACCTACGTATATTGATCACTCAGCCCATGATCACACACTGATGAGCTGCATCCCGTTGAGCTGAGCAGCTTGCTGTTTTTTTTTCACTTTCACTTCTCGTTGAAGCACACTCCGGCAGCATGTTCATACTGCAGCAGGAGCTCAGCAGCGTACACTGCCCCCTGTGGACACAAACTCACATGGATGATGCACGTCCCAAACATCAATGCCTGGTACTCACTTGCAAAAACATAATTGAAATAATAAGGTATCGATTTTAAAGCTGTTGTTCATTTGGAACCCGACACTAAATAATGACCAAGTGATAAAGAGAAGCTTGTTCTGAATATGTCGTCTTGCTGCTTCCCCCTCTGGTGCTGTTTGTTCTGTCCATCACGGTTATTGATGTGGAAGTTGGATGAATGGGACACAACCGTTCAGACTCAAGTTGCATTGAAGAACATTCGATACAATTTAAGACCACATATACTGTATAGGTGACATGGATCAGACTTTAGAAAAAAAAAATCCTACAAATGTGGAAAAATCACAGATGCAGAACAAACAAGTAACAGAAGGTACTGACTGCAGCTCTCAAACTCCTCTGAATTATTATTTTTACCTGAAGAAAATGTAAGTAGGGTTTTAATAATTTATCTGTGGCCTTGCTGGGATGCTTCCTCCATTCTCCTGAGTGATCTGCCATGTCTTGTGTTGGCTGGCAGATTTTATCAGACAACACAGCGTATAACTGTTCTGAACATGCTGCGAGACAAAATAAGAAGAAGAGGATTTAGTGATAAAACTGTGAAGGATTAGACGTCACTTGGCAAGCCATGGTGATTTGCTATCAGAACGGATTTTGCGGTAAAAACCAATGACAGGAATGGAAAGATGATGGGAAAGGATGGAGGATATGAGGAATGAGGGTTGTTCATGGGTGTGTGTGTGTGTGTGTGTGTAACGAGATGGGGTAAGATGGCAGAACAAGGCGGGGGCAGTGTCATGCATGGAAGATGTTGCTTTCTGTCTAATTTCTTGCCCCGTTCCCTCCCTTCCAGACATTTCCTGCCATTCAAAGAGCTGAGTGTCAGTCACATTTTGAACTTGCCAAGTAAACATTGTAGAATGATTGGAGCTGTCAGTCAAATTAATGTGCAGCTTCTACTGGAGGAAGAGAGAGAAAGAAGAGAAGAGTTGCTGCAGTGAAGAATACATAGAAACTCAACATTCATGTCTGAGATGGCAAACAAACATGGAAGGCTACACAAGCTGCATGTGACTAAAACAAGACTCAGCGCACCTCAACTCTAATAGGTGTCTCTTCTTGCCTCTGAAAAATGTAATTAAAAAATGCTTTTTAAACAACAAGAGCTTTTTTAAAGGCAGTTCTGTCATGATCCAGTCCTTCTGGTCATGACTATCTGCAGCTCTGGTCATGCTCACTTTGATTACTGAGTTCTCTCACCTGTGTCTGTCTCTATTTAAACTCCTTGTCTTTTCGGTTTCAATGCCAGATTGGCTGGTGTTCCTATCTGTTCACAGAGTTCCTTCCATGTTCATGTTTCTGACATCATGTGCTGTCTTGTTTTGCCTTACCGATTCCAGCGACTCCTTCTTGGATTTGTGAGGTTTTTTGTCTGCCTCTCACTCTGAACCTTGCCTGATCTTTTTGACTTGTTTTTGGGACAACAAATCTGTTCGGCCCATTTATGTCTGCTCTGGTTTGGACCTGGGAATGTTTTAAAATCTCTGAGTGTTGGATAATAGACCACCATTTAATCATTGTCTCTCTGAGTCTCACAGTTACCTGCTTCTATTTGACTAGAAGCTCACAGCCTGAATCTCCATCTGAGTGTCTGACTTATCTTCCTGGTTTTCTCTGTCCAGTTCTTCAATATCCAGAGATAGAATCTGTTATATGCCGTTTAAACAGTTTAGTTAAGCAATGGAACAGCTGATTTTAAATACCTGATACTGCTCAACATCCACTCCTTTACTACTGTAAACATTGCAGCAGTTTACCCACTTTACACCAGGCCTGACTGTGATGCTAAGCTAACAAACTACCGACCTTTGGTTTAAAAACAGGCGGTGCGGACCTTCTAATTTTGCGGCTGTATTCTGGCATGGTGTTGATCGTTCCCTATTGACCGACTGTATCCAGACCCGGTGATCGCTGTAAAAATTTGAGTTTAGGCACTCATTTTGTCAGGTTCCTTAACATCCACAGACAGAAGCACACAATCAGCAGTTTATTCAGTTTATCAATCAGTTTCTCAATCAAATGGATTTATTTGATACAACTAAGTGGACTTATGGAAACGATCTAGTCACTCACCTGAGAAATTTATCTCCATTTTGATTTTGTGCCAGTCAGCAAATCTGCTATCATTGTTCAAGATCATAAGTGTTACATTTTAATTTTGAGAATGTGGACATGTCAAAACATCATCTTCCTGTGACACGATTGGACAACAAGTTGGGGAGGTGTCGTTGTTGATTGACCCTCTTTGTCGTGGGACTCAGTCCTTCAGCTCTAGCCTGACCCTCTTCCTGTCTAGACCTACTGACCTTTCATCCAGTTCATGCTCATTGTCTGGTATTTCCACAATTCTACAACAAATTTTCTGTTTATGTATCACCCAAGCTATAACCTAAATATTGTAAATACGTATAAAAATATTAAAAGCTGTTGATTCTTATTTGCTAACCTGAATATTCCAAAATCTCCTTCACCACCCTGTTCCTATCTGATTGAATTTTGCCCAAGTAGCTACTCCTTCACTAGCAAGCCTCAGACGTCTGGTCAAGTGGGGGGGCTGGCTGCAGTTTTTGGAAAGCAGATATCATGTCTGTCACTTCCTCCAGGAAATACACCACGCTGCAGTTCTTCATTCACTGATGAATTTATGGCTTAAGAGCAGAATCCACCACTGAACTGTACGACAGCATCCAAAATAAAGGCTGCAAAGAGCAAACAATAAATAAACATAATGCAGCACAACAGAATTAAACATACCGTGCTGAGTGTATACAGCCAGGAGGGAATGAATCCACTTGCAAACAAAATCATCAGATAAAAAAATAAGAAATGAGGCCTTGAAAACAGCATTTCTTAATTTCCTTTCCAGTAAAGTAGCTCTCATGGGACTTCTTGCAAGGGCAAAAGTCATGCAGGAGCTAAATATGTTCCAGTGCCACAAACATGACCCACATAAGTTCTTATCTAATTTTCATGCAAAAAAAACAACAAATAATGCATAAATAAAATCCATTAAACTGACATCAGAATCGTAACAGCTAAAATGCCGTTCATCAAATTCAGGCCGTTTCTTTTCCTTTGAACTACAGGTGATTTAAGTGGGACCATCCACCTGGTCCAAACAGCTCCTTCCTTCAGGACTTAGTGATATTAATCCTCCACAGTGAAGCTGTCCAGGCTGGTGATTGTTATTGATTTTTCAACATCTATACTGATGATGACTTGGACCTCTTCACCTGGAGTTTTTCCAGCCTCATGGACTCTTTTACATCATGTGTCTGGTCCTATGGCGTACACTGGACCTTTCTTTTTAACTTGAATATTGACAGTATTTGTTCAGAGGACATTCATGTTTCTGATCATCACTGTATTTTCTTCACCTTGTCTGTTTCTGCGCCTCCATGTTCTGTTAGACATTTGGTTAGTTCTCATTTTCTAAACGTGAGACTGCTGAACGATTCTCCTTAAATCCACCATCATGTCTCAATGACGCTGATTATTTAACTAATCTATTTAATGATCATTGCCTCTCCATTCAACATCTGCTCTGTCAGAACTAAATCAGCTCCTGTGGTAAACACCACAAGTTGGAGCTTGAAGCTTTACAGCAGAAAGGTCAAGCACGTGTGAAAGAAATTTCATCAATTTGTTAGAAATGTTGGATGAAAATCCTACAAGCTAAAGACACAAGAAAGGCTGGATTTCTGTTTTTGATTCTGAAGACATTTGACTTTGCGGCTCTTTGAGTTATTTGGAACTCTAGTTTGTTCTGAACATAAATGTATCAGTTGTTTTAGCATTACAACATGAACCAGAACAGAATGTTCACTTCTTTCACATTAGTCACATTTTCTCAAACACCTAAAAGACATTCAACTCTAACCATGTTTTACGGTTCTTAACCCACTAATCATTTGCAGGAGAGAAGGACAAAAGTGAGGAATAGCCAATGAGAAGTGAAGTAGATAAATAAAAAGCAACATTCCTGCGTAGGATAGCTTCCATTCCGTTTAATTTCTCTTTAGAAAAAGAGGCTGGAGAGTCAAACATGTGCATTAATGTTCTGTTTGCCTTGATAATGAGTTTTAGGCATTCTCTAAATCTTCCTCATAAAGCCAACAAACCTGTCCTAGGTTGATATTTCTACATTATTGTGCGGTTACTTTGTGCTCACCCACTTTTAAACCTGGTTCTTATGTTTAACACACCCTTAAAGTGATAATATGCAACTTTTTCATATTTTTAAATCTTTTCCTTGAGCCAGTCTGTGCTAATATGGCCCTTTACAAAGTTAATGAAAAGTCACTTAGCCCCATCTGGTGATTACAGCCGGAAAACCACGATTGCAAGATCTCCGTCGCTGTCACGGTACCCAGGAAGTCACGTGTCTCACGAGGGTTAGGCTAACCCAAAGTGGCTAGCTGTTATGCTAGCGCTGGAGTGTTTTTAGCTCATGATTCCAGATTTTTTAAATCTCTCCCTGCTTGAACACAGCTGATTTCTTTGAAAGAGTAAATAACCACTCCTGTAGAAAGCTATGAAGGCTGAGGAGACATTTCAACAGGTAGATATTGGCGTTTAGAAGCTGAAACGATCTGGTAACTTTTTAATGCAGTGATTTAAAACGGACACCAGAGGGAGCCCAAAACAAGCAAAACTGCATATTATCACTTTGAAAGGGATACTCAACCAGGAAGTGTTTTTTTTTTCTATTGTCATATTCCTCATAGTTAGATCAGTGGGCAAAAACTATTAGTAACCAGCCCAGCTGTTATCCTGATCCAGCAGTACTCCTTTAGCTTTAGCTTAGCGTAAAACACATAAGTGAATGGTAACAACTAGCATTGTGAGAAAAAACATCCTTAAAACTCACTCAGTAGTGATACTAATGATACTAATTCTGTGACCTCAGTAAACATATCGACTGTAAGTAAAAATAAAAAGTAACACGAAGGAATTCCAGGTACTATTTTAGTCTCGGGACTACTTTATGACAATGAGCAGCTGTGAGCCTCCGCTGAACGGCGCAAGGACATGATGCAGCGTCTCCAAGGAGACGTACTTCCGTAAACACATATCCAAACGTTGTTTTCAAACCTCACAGATGATAAAAAATAACACAAAGTCAGGAGCTGCACAGAGATTATCTTCAAAAAACATTACCAGGTTTAGCCTAGTAGCCAGTATTTGTTTTTAAGGACTTAGGTGTCTTTGGAGCCGCTGCCAACACTCACCAACAACAACTACTGTGTTAAAATACATGTAGCTGCAGCAGCATAAACCAACTGACAAAACCACTTCAAAAAATACCCCTAAGTATAAGAATCAGTTTTTTGTAACAATATGGCAACAATGATCATTTATTTGGATGTGATCTGATCAACACCTCGCATGTTAGAAGTCCTCTGCCCTCATGGGGAGTGTACTGCTCCTGCATGGTGTCTAGTACCTGATTTGTTTCTGTCTCATATTTATCTGATTTAATTGATCAAAGAAAATCAAAAGGAAAACACATGAACTCCTGATTATGAGTATCGCTACTTCCTGTTTCCAGAGACTGCGTCCACTTTGAGTGATGTCACCAGTGGGTGTGGTCCCTACTGTAGATTAGTAACTGATAGCACTCCTCTTCAGGGTGACCCAATTATCATTTCAGCCTCCTCTGAAACACCTCCAGACAATATAAAGACGAGCACGAGGAGGGCCTTCATGCAACATGAACATTAAAGCTAGCCATCAAAGCACATTTGGAGACTGTCTCTAATGCTAGGTATGAAAAAGCTAATTCAAACAACAAAATATTGACTCAGAACATGCTCTCTTAGTATCAGACTGAGCGGAGTCTGACTTGTAGGAAAACATCAGAGAAATCCTGGGGTTCCTGCTCTTTAAAGGAACAGATGAAGCTGTTCACCTGCTCGGCGCTCCCTCAGCGCTGCCAAAAATGAAGAGGAATAAACAGGGAAAGTTGATGTGTGAAGGGTGGAGCGATAAAAAGAGTGTAATTAATGTTTCACAAACCAAGTCCCTTCCCTCAGGGCGAACTCTCTCTCTTCATCACTTCTTCTAGAGAATTAAATGATACTGCTGTTGTCTTCCTTTTCCTCCTGTCCTTCTGTCACCTAGGCGTCTTTGTCTGAACTTTAAGGATTAAACTTGCGAAGGCTGGCTGGTAGTTTTGTCTGCAGGCTGAACTCCTCAGGTTTCATTCAGGGCTTCTTGTCTCCCCGAGGCGACAGGAAGATGTCAGCGTCTGTCAGCCTCTGTCTGTCACCGGAGCCCTGTCAGCGCACACTCTGCCAGAGCTCCATCACGGCTCTGTCGCTCCGAGTCTCCTTCAGGCCTGTGATCTGAGACACCCAGGCAGCGCAACTGGCCTCACATCTCAACTCTCCCCTTCATCCCCCCTCCTTCTTTACTCATACCTTGAGAGACACAACAAACACAAGGTCAAGGTGTCTGTCATGTTTCACTGTGTGGATTTGGGTGTAAATGGTGTTGTGTTGTTGCCGGTGCATGAAAGCCAGGGTGTGTCACTTTATCTGTGTGTTGGCGTACGTGTGCGCGAGCGCGAGACAGCCCGGTTTGAGTGACAGCATGAGTGAGGTGCAGCCAGGCGGCGGCTCTTTGTAAGAGTGCACCTACCTTCTCTTCTCACAAGTTCCCTCCCGGCAACAAACTGTCACGGCTGACAGCCCTCACAAAGGAAGGAGAGAGAAGGGAGGCAGGGGGTACGGGGATTAAAAAAAAAAGTTTAAGAGATGAAATTAAAGCAAAGAAGGGAACCTGACAGCACCTTGAGAAGAGGCATTGTCTGGGAGGGGAAATATATCTGTGCGAACAGGCTTTGATCAGTGGAGGATGAGAGCAGGGAAGAGCTTGTAGAGCTGGATCTTAAACCCATTGAAAAAGTGGAGAGAAAATGAGAATGAGCTTCGCAATTACTTCCCACTCAGGACCAGAGTGTAGGCAGTGTTCTCATTAAAGAAGGTCTTCATTCCCCCGGTCGCCCAGCTCACTGGAAAATGAGGCAACACCCCAAATTTAGTAAACACGCCTTTAGTAGAACACAAGTTCCCAAGAACTAAACAAGTGTTTGAAGCAAGGCAGAGGAGAACGTGATGAAGAGGAACCTTTGAAACACATGAAGGAGAACACAGAGACCGAGGAGTTGGAGGCAGGAAAAGGGAAGTACAGGTGGGGGTGGGAGGAGATTATCACTTCTATTTTGTGAATCAGTGTTTGGGGGTGGGGATAGAGGCCTAGGGAGGAGAGTGGTGAGGAGTGCTGCTCTAGTGGCCCTCATTGCTCCGGGAGCACTTTGATAGTCAAAGCAGCGTGCTGAGGGCGAATCTCCTGCTGCTAGGATCTGAGGAGGCTGTTTACTGAAGAACTTGTCAGATCTAAAGCTGTGCCTGCCCTGTTGTATGGAAAACACTCAGCCTTTGATGTCTCTCTCACTCTCTAGATTTCTTTCTTATTACTATTTTCTCTTTATCGCTGTTGCTGCAACTTCCTCTCTGTGGTTGACACATATCAAGATCTGGATTGCTTTATTCAGTTTAAAAACAAGGAGACATAATAAATTCTGCTACATACTCTCAAGAAAAGTCCTCAGCATTTCCTATGAAGCTTCAGTCAGAAGGAAAAATAACATGTGCGTGTTACATGCTAACAGGTAGTCTCCTTTGAAATGATGTGCCAGGGTCAACGACTGCACATGTAACTTATATTATTGCACATAATAAAGTCCATAATAAGGATGTCCAAATCAAGATTCTAAGTCCCGATTACTAATCTAAGAGCAGGTTCACATCATGGTAGTATTTTCAAATTGTTGGCCTATTTCAAGAGGGACCACACATGGTGATAAAACATTCTGGATGTTAACAGTTATTGATCCTACAGTGTCTGATGTGCAGCCACACTGCAATAACAAAACACCATGCATGAACCGCTTTCACCCACAAACATTACCAAACATGAAATCTTGCAGAATTTCTTAAGATCAAGTCTGACTTTGTAAATAAACATGACAGCGTTGTTTTATTATAATCAACAATGCACCTGTGACAGTTTTGTTACCAGGTTTAACAAAGAGTAAACAGCTGTTTTGATTTTGGATTCATCTAGCTCTGTGCAGCTTGTGTCTGTCACCTCTCTCTCTGATTGGCTACAAGTCACATTCAACAGGCTGCATGCTCAGTTGTCCTTGGCGATCATCACACACGCTGTGATATCAGGTCATTATAATCCAACATGTTGAATTTCCTGGATTTGTGATCAGAGCGGTCCTGATGTCCTTCCAAGCAGATCAGAGAACTCTTAACACACCGACCACACACAGCAGGAATATCTGAAAAGATTATCATTTGAACCATTACAGAAATCAGGGGCATACTTAAGATTGTTGGAAGAGGAGAATCAGGTCAAAATTGGTTTAATTATCCTACAGGGTAATCAATAAAGATGAAAACATACATGTTCATATGTATACATGTTCTTTATTGATCTCTGATTGGTATTTGTTGGACACAGCTAACAAGTGTTGCACACAAACAGGTTCCATAAACAGCTGGTGATGTTATAACAGATGACACTGTTTATCAGTGGCACATCAAGCCATGTCTATAGATTCAATCCAAACTGTGACAGTGAAGGCAGCTCTATAAAAAAACTATTGTTTCTGATCCACTGATAGATAATGATTAACAGAGACAGAAAAAACTCTAAAAGATAAACAAGAAACGTGCTTCAACAAAACGAAGACCATCAGGTGAAGACAACTCTGGGACATCAGCATCTCAGTTCAAAACAGTATCCATGTGCCAGTGACTCATTAGGTAGCTTTAATAATTGGTAACAGTTGTCCAAAATCTCCTTGTAGCAGTAATGTGGAAATAACCAGGAGCTCTGACGTTTACCATTTTATGCATGGGAGTGGGCGGCCATGTTTGATCCCAGGCTACAATTCCTAAAGTGGTCCTGTCTGTCGTCTCCCACATAAAAATCTAGATAATTACAAAACAAGGGACTCAGTGTTTGTACTAAAGAACATAAAATCCTGACTTCTTGTCTAACAGCACAAGTTTGAATGTATTATATTCAGCCAGGCTTGTGGTTTGTGTGTTTGACAGATGATGTGTTTTGGAGATGAGTGGTCTTCCTGCTCATAACAGAATATGCTTTATTGCAAGTCAGGAGGTATTTTTTTTTTTACCTTATCCAGATACTTTTATGTCCAACTTTGTCAAGTAAACCATGAAAATCAATCAAGAAGCTGCCGAAAGGATAAAAAATAAAAAATTACTTTTGATAGTTTGAGATCAAACTACAACCTGATTATTCTGTTTGTGAACAGAGTGTGACACTATTATTTATGTTTGCAGCTATTACTGTAAAGGAATATTTAGGTCATTTTAAAATGGCCTCTATCAGTACAGTAAGGACCGTATACACTGGTGACATCACTCAAAGTGGGTGGAGTCTCTAGGAACAGGAAGTCCTCTGGAGCAAGATCAGGAGAGACACTGCTGCCGAACAGTGACAAATTAGCAGGTAATTTCCAGGTGTTTAAAACAACTCTTTCTCTAAAACGCCACACTGAAGCATTAGAAGTCTATATAACATGTTACCTTTTGTAAACCTCTACAGTTTAGCATAAAACCATTTGTTTCTGTTGCAAACTGGCAAAAAACAAAGAACAAATCTTGTTTTAATTCAAAATCCATCAAGGACTTCTGGAGCTGCATGTTCTGCTGCATCATTTTTCTGTAAATCTGTCCTGTTAGGCTCCCCTAACAACATTCTAATCCTATAGCTCAGCCACGTTTGGGTGTAGTAACATTAGCTTTCTTTCTATGGCTAGACTCAAGCCAGAGAGATAAATGTTTGCTTTAATGGAACTTTTAAAAAGAGCAAGTCATCTTCTTCTTGGTGCCACTTTTCTTCTGTACCTTTACTGATTTTCAAAAGTGCGCTCAAGGTTGTGAGATGTTAAAAAAACCCAGACAGATGTGTGAAAGACAAAAATAACTGACTTGCACAAAAATATAAAAAGCTACTTGTCATCTTTCATGTGTAGAAAGACTTATAGATGAGGGGGAGACTTGGAGAGAAAAACAGTGTTGTGAGGTCTATTTTTTAAACTAATGGTGTGCATTATTGAAACAACAGATCACTCTGCTCTGGGATTGATTTATAATGGCTGTGATTTCCCTTTAATCCATGGACATTATCTACAGAGAATTTATGGACCATTAGTTGTATGAGAAGCTGGAATGTAAATGAGAAGTAATAAATCAAGTTAGACGAAACACTCAGAGCATGACAAGTTACTTGCATTTATCTGGATGCCTTTGTAACAGCATTTGGATAATCAGGGTCTTGTGCTGTATTATTTGTCCTTTTCGATTTGCACCGTATCAAACTGTAAATACCGTAAGTCTGAATGCTGCTGATAACTGTTGGGTGTATCAGTTATAACATGATAAACACAAACAGCTCAAGAGATGCACAAAACATGGATTAAAGGAAGTTTGAGGAGGAGATGTGTCAATGCTCCTTTATGGATGCTTTGATTCCTGCTGAGCAGGTTAGAATGGACATGATTACTGTGTAAATATTTCCCAGGGCCAGCACTTTGCACACATCCCAACATGATGCAACGTTTCATTAGCTAGAAACCACTCATGGTTCTGGATTTTTATGCAAATGTTTCTTGCTAAAAACAATCTCATCCATTTATGTTGTGTTTTACTTCCCTGAAGTGTGTGTGTGTGTGTGTGTGGGGGGGGGGGGACGTCTATTTGGAATGTGTGAAAAATGTGTGAGGAGGCTTGTCCGGACTTTGTCCTCAGCTGTCTGTTCACACACATTCATCACAGCATGGGTTTACTGTATACCTGGAGACACACGCTCTATATATTTATACTGGAAAGTCGACTGGATGAACTTCAAATTAAGGTCTGGAGTCAGTTGTATGGTTATATGAATCATGTTATCAGCCAAACACAACACCATAAACATCTGTAACCCACTTATAACAGTAATCCATATAATATCATCTCCTAGATATTAAGGGATAGTTAGTATTTTCCAAAAAGCTTGATATAAAGAAACAACAACATGGAGTCTCTACCAGTTCCCAAATCGTATTTTAATGGATTCTCTGGTCATTTGTGACATTATGTTATAAACTTCGTTTTTAATATTCTTGTTTCTGCTGCTGACTGATTCTGAAAGTGCAGCTTGAAGTCTTCTGCTCTGACAGGCGGCTGGGCTTTATTAGCAAGCCGATGATCTATTGGACAGAAACAGATGGAGAGATGAAGTGCAGATAAATGTAGGGAAGTAAAAAATGAACGGGGGGTTAGTGATTGCTGAGGGAAATCTGAGTTGTGATAGCTATAAAAACACACTGTGGAGTTTAAAAAAAAACTGGGCGGATTCTGACTCAATCGCTCAAATGTTTCAACCGCCTGCACACAAAAGACTCGACTTCTACCAATTCCTCTGAGTCATTCCACTCAATTTGTGGACAATTGGCTTTGACTGAGCCCACGCCCACCCCTACCCCAGAACCCTTCCTCTACCCTCTCGTTCCCTCCTGTCAGTCTGCATCTTCTCAATACACTCATATCATTAAGAGACTACACAGACTGGTTTTTTTTTTTGCAGAAACCCACCCTCACATTTGGACATGGTCTCTACGTCAACCCGTGTGACAGATTGGATGATGAGACACGTGACATCACTTCAAACGGGAGACCAAAATAAGATCAGACATGTGAAGAGGTCAGTGGGGAAGAGTGCCCCACCCCCCACAAACTAGCCCTCCATCCACAACCACACCAGTACTAATTGTAAACACATGATCAGCGCTTCTGTTCCCGATGTTTTCCTGCTTGCTGCGTTCACCCACTTCCAGCCTAGACACTATCATGCCCCAATCAAAGCAGTAATGTGGAGAAAGCCAGGGCCTGTTGTTGCAGTGTGGTGGCTCAAATTGAAAGTGACAGCTTGACACATAATATGACACTCGTAATGTGATTAGGCCAGCGTGGCACTCTCTTCTTAAACTCCCACATCCCAAAGAGCGAGCCTCACGTCCAACTCCGCCAAACACACTCAGGATCTTTCCTCTGAAAGGGGGGCAGAGAGGGCCATCTTGTCTTCCACTTTAGTTTCTTCATGCTTTGAGACGAATCGAGATGATGCCGCTGTTGAATCATAACCCCCTGGAGGGGAATTGCAAACACATGTAGGGGGGGTGAGCGAGAAGCTTTCTGGGTTTAAAGTCATCTATGCCAAGAACAGAGGATCTGTGTGGGAGAAAGTACACAGTGATATGGATTAGATCAGCCTTCATCAGAAGCAAAGCTGGCCAAGGTCCTCCCGTCAATCCATGTGATGGAGATGAGCCGTGACACAACAATGATATCACCCGCAGCTACTCCTGACAGAGTGGTGAGGTAAAACGCAACGAAATATCAGTGAAAGTAACGACAGATCCAGATGGAGCAATAATGATTGCAGCCGATGCGCTCAGAGGGGAGGTTTGGAAAGGTTAGAGACAGAGGTCTTTCAAGGCTGACCATGTTGCAAAACTCTGTCAGTGACAGAAAAGTGAAATAGCAGAGGGGAGCTTAGCTAAAGCAAAATGTAAATTGACTTTTGAGCTGAGTCCAGCAGGAAATTCAATAAAATACTTCAAGAGACCAGAGCTGAGAGTGAAAAATCACATAATTTTAAAAGCGGGCTGAAGAAATGAAAAAGAATTATTGCATTTGGCAAAGAGGACAGGGAACAAGAGCCCAGGGCAACATTTCCAAATGAGCCATCACAGATTGAGAGATCCTGGCTCTGCTCTGTTTCAACATGGAGAGGAGCTGGTACACATGTCTCCAACCTTTTACCAAGGAAATTTCTCTTTCCCAGAGGAATCCCATCTCATGTTAGTGATGACAGAATGAAAGATGGAGTGAAGGAGTTAGCAGGAACATAACTCATGAAATGAATAGATGAGAGATCTAGCAGTTGACAGGCAATTGGATATTCAAGTGAGCTGCATCAGCTTGCCAAGAAGGGTTGAGCTGAAAGGCTGCGGATTTCCAAAAACGAGGGTCATTTCTCAACTGTGTTTAAAAATGTGTCAACAAGCAGGAAGATGGGCTCAGTCTGCCAGGTTTATTGCCAATCAAACCCTCAAACTGTGTGCTTCCAACTAAAATTCAAAAATATTTTTTATGTCTAGGGCCATGCCAAAACCTGCCTTGTCATAAAAGCAAATAAGTGTTTTACATCAGCCTCTTGCTTTCCTCCTTCAACATGCATTTTCCTGTTCCTCTCCAGACCCACATCGCTGTGACTCTCCTCCCCAGCCTTTTAGTTCAAGAAAAGCCTGTCAGAGGAAATCAAGTCAAGCTGAAGACATAGTTGAGCGCCTGTGACAGGCTGAAAGCCACTCAAATGGGTCTATAATGAGTCTAATAATGGTGTGGGTAAGCATAATTTACCAGGGCTGAAGCCTCATAGGGCCGAGGGAGCAGGGGAGAATGATGACAGCAGTGTTGGTTGGCAGTCCCACGACGGGTTCTCATCCCCAACGACAGGACAAGGCTGGAGTAGAAAGTGGACGAGCTCCAAGACTGCCAGTCTCTCTGCGGGCCGGGCCCTGGGGGGCTGAGCCCTGGCCGGACCTGCTCATCACGAAGCAGCGGACTGGAAAATCACACATGACTGGTTGCTTCCACGGGGCCTCGGCTGGCTCAGCGGCGACCCTGACTCCTTTGAAATAGAGAACCGAGTGACCTCACACTGCCTGGAGAGTACACGTTAACCGTGTCTCTCCTTGCCAATATGTGCGTAATGTTTGTGCATGTGTGTGTGTGCGGTGACGTGGGGGAACTGGTGACAGGCCATGTCCACAGGATAATCATCCACACTCCCCAGGGAGATGACTCCCTCAGGACAGGATAATCAAAAACCTCTCGGCAGAAACCAGCAGAATGATGTAAGCAAACACGCTTACACACAGGCCAAACCACATATGTGTCCTTGTTTGTTCTGCTGCTCCGTCCCTACTGCGGACAGGACGGTGGTGAAAGGTGAAGCTAGCTCGCGGCTCCTCCCACAAGGCGACCCGCCAGCAGCGGGCCGACCTCTGCTCTCCTTTAGCTGGACGTCATCAACTATTGCTTGCTCTGGAAAACGTGGATGTGAGTAGAAAATAAATGCCAGCATTAAATTGTGCAAACACACTAAACCGATTTTTACAGTGTTCCCAGAATGTGGAAGCAGCCACTGGTGGCTGGTAGTAAAAAATACTACAACACGGTGCAGTGAATTACAGTGGCAGTTTAATTTTAGTGTAATCCATTTTGAATATAAAATCTGTTTCTGGTCTATAAAGAAAACTTGTTTTTGTTCCTAAATGAAACAAAGTTTAGCTAATTTTTACCTCCACCTGTTTTATACATTTGTATTTTGTCTGAACATCCAACCTCTCTGCTGTAGTTCTTTTTAGTCAAGTCATTTTTTAGTGAAATTGTATCCGTTATTTATCTACAGTAATGTACAGGCTGCACGGTGGTGCAGAGGGAAGCACTGTTACGTCACAGCAAGAAGGTTGCAGGTTTGATTCCTGACTCTGCATGGAGTTAGCGTGTTCTTCCCATACATGTGTGGGTTTTCTCCTGGTCCACTTGTTACCCCCCACAGATCACAACATGCCTGACAGGTCACTGATCTAAATCACTTTAGATAAAGCATCCTCTAAAATTTAGATTTAGACATTTTTTGAGATTCCATTTACTTTGAGTGATGTCACAGATGGGTGTGGTCCTAATGTAGATAAATAACTGATAGAACACTTCAGAATGACCAAATATTCCTTTAATAAAGTTAGTGCTCCATCCTTCTGCCTTCCTGTGAGCCTGTATTTATCCTCTTCAGACCCAAAACACACATAACAGGACATTTATTGTCAGGTGTTCTGGTGTAAATTACGATTACACGGTTATTTTACAGTATGATAAGTCACGTTATGCGGACAAACAAACAAAAACAGTTTCCAGGCTCTAACTCAGCGTAGTGACTGGGACCCTGTTGCTGTTTCAGAACCCTGTGTGACCCTGATAGCCTGAACATGCTGCTAGGGATTCATAGCCTCAGCGTTTGTTTAAATTGCGTCCTGTTGGTGTTTTTCCTCCTTAAGCCAAGATAATTAGCTGGGCTGTGCGACAGCAGGCTGTTTTAGCCCCGAGGATTGTGGCAGAACTGCAGCGTGTTTGTTGCAGCCTTTGGATGGCTTACACAGCTGGGGACTGTGTGTGTTTAGGGGAGCAGCAGCAGCAAAGCAGGGGGTTGTGGGAGGCAGGCATCAGGACCAAAGCAGGGCCTCCAGCGGAGCAGGTAGAAGCACGGGCTGCCTGCCTTGGCCGGTCGCCACCTCGTCAAAGTCACTTTAGCAAAGTTGGGGTGACATGTAGTGCCCTGAGCACAACGGTTTATGTTACAGATCTGGTTAAAAAAAACAACAAAAAAAGATGGCGTTGAGGCATTTGACATTTCTGTTTGGGAAAGGAGGGGTGAGAGCAGCATGGCTACAGCTGAACTAAATCTATCTCTGTGGAGGAAAGCTGTATTTCTCTCCATTTTTGCTTTTGTCTTTCCTGCTCAAAATCTGGCTGCTTTTCAACATTCAACTTAACCCCACACACATCGGCACACCTCTTTCTGTCTCTGTCGACATGTCTCTCTGTCTTTGACTCTGTCTGAGGACGAGCACATCCCAGAGTGTTTGAGACTGGCTGTGTCTGATGGCTAAACTGAGGAGACAGGCTGCTGACAGGCCCCGTGCCAGAGCAGAGTATGCCAACAGCGGAGATTTGGGAAAATATGCCCTGTGTCATTTCCTTTCCATTTCCCTGACAACTTCACTCAGTCAAAATGGCTTCATGTGAGCGCGTAGTTAGGTAGGCGTGTGTGCGTATGTGTGTGTGTGAGGAAAAGGAAGTCTTGGTGTAAACGAGAGCGAGCCACTAGGTGGGAATGTGATATTTAGATGTGTGCTTGAGAGAAACGGGAACAGAGCACTGAGTTGTGTCCATGTCATCACAAAAAGTCTGCAAAACTTACAGGGATATGGGGGGGGGGGGGG